>JAFEMH010007000.1:0-105738 GCA_022495995.1 Adenophora triphylla var. japonica
GCTAAAATGGGTGGACTTTTATTGCCACTATTGCGAAGGATTAGTGACAGATTCAAGTCTGTCGTTAAACTGGTCGCTAAATCCGTTGGTAGCTGATCTTTTCGTTTCATTTTGCTTTCGTCTTTATTTCGTCGCTATTCCGTCGCTAATAGCGACAGAATTTGGTCCGTCGCTAATTTCCGTCGCTATTTGACAGTTTTCTTGTAGTGAACGAAGTATTCAATGGAGAGGTTGGCACAGTTGTATCTTCGTGAGATTGTTAGACTTCATGGAGTACCGGTTAGCATTGTATCCGATAGGGATCTGAGATTCGACTCGAGATTTTGGAAGGCGTTACACGAGGCTTTGGGTTCCAAGTTGAATTTTAGCACGGCGTTTCATCCTCAGACCGATGGGCAGACCGAGAGAACTATTCAGATTCTTGAGGACATGTTACGAGCGTGTGTGATGGATTTCCACTCATCTTGGGAAGATCATTTGCTGTTGGTTGAGTTTGCGTATAACAATAGCTATCAGTCTAGCATTGAGATGGCACCGTATAAGGCATTGTATGGGAGGAAGTGTAGATCTCCAATGTGTTGGGATGAGGTTGGTGAAGATAGGCATTGGGGTCCGGATTTGGTTAGAGATTCAACGAAAAAGATTAAAGTGATTCGAGATAGATTGAAGACATCTCAAAGTAAACAGAAAAGCTACTCCGACACGAGAAGAAGAGAGCTGTCATTTCAAGTTGGTGACTTCGTGTTTTTGAAGATCTCTCCGAAGACTGGGATTAAGAGGTTTGGTAATAAGGGTAAGTTGGCTCCGAGATTTGTTGGTCCGTTTGAGATTTTAGAAAAGATTGGTGAATTGGCTTATCGTTTGGCTTTGCCTCCATCTCTTTCGTCACTTCATGATGTGTTCCATGTTTCAATGTTGCGAAAGTATTGTTCCTATCCTTCTCATGTCTTGAGTTCTCCTCCCGAGGATGTTCAGATGGATATAACATATGTTGAAGAGCCATTGAGAGTTTTAGAGTTTCAAGTTTGGGAGTTACGAACCAAGAGTATTTCGGTAGTGAAGATCCTATGGAAGAATCATTCTATTGAGGAAGCTACGTGGGAGTTGGAGTCAGAAATGTGAGTGAAATATCCTTGGTTGTTTGAGCGTGCAAGTAAGTCAATTTGTGATATTTGAAATGTTTATGTGGTTATTTGGATATATTGATAACTTATGTGATTTGAGGATATTAATAAATTAATTTTAATTATAGAATGTTTAAATAAAATAAATAGGAAATGTTGTAGTGAAACTATAATATTTTAAATTTTAAATATTAAGTTGTAAAAGTGTTGAGGTGCTTAAGTGTCAAGGTTGAAGTTAGGGTTGTTAGTTGTATTAGTGTAGGCCTTGGAGGATCTAAGGTGTAAATTGATTTAATGCATATCTCTTGTTTAAATATTCCATGGAAGATCAATTTGATCCAAAACAACCCTCGAAAGCTATCCTCTCTGTTCTAAAAGACCAAACCCTAGCATTTCCTTCTTGAATTCATATCAAATTCAATCCTTTCTCGTTTCTTGATCCGTCTTCATATCATCGTTCGTGAAGTCGAGGGGATCGCATCCATCGGAGAAAGATTTTCTTATTTTCTAATTATTTCGGTAAGTTATTATATTTTTCTTACAAATACTTGCTCATTCAATGTTCTAGTTGATATTTGGTTGTAAGAAAAGGATTCTTGGTATTTTGGAACATTTTTATTGAGTTGGAAATGTTGGTAAAAGTTGAACTGAGGTTATTGTTGTAGGGATTGGTATAGATATGTTGCATGTGGTATTAAATCATTTTCTTTGAGTTTAGAAATCATGGAAATGGTATTGGGTTGTTGTTAGGTTTGTATTGAAGCAAATTGGAATGGAATATGATGAGTTGGAGTGTTAGGAAATGTCATTCTGAGGTATAAAGGAAAGGACTATACCAAAACATGGTTGATGTTGTTGATGTGCTGATGTTCAGCTCAGTTTCTGAGTTTCTGGTGAAGGGCACGAGTCGTGCCCTGTGGCACGAGTCGTACCCTCAGGTTGGAAGAGTCGTGCCTTGTGGGACATTTGTGTCAGCCGAGTGTTTAGGTGGCACGAGTCGTTCCAGTAGGGCGCAGTCGTGCCCCTGCCTTGTTGCCTCTGAACCATTTTTCAAGCATTAAAAACCTTATCTACCTAGTATATAATTAAACTCTCTTTGACTATAATCAAAGTATAACAGTTGAGCTTTACAATGATATCTTTATTGGTCAAAATGGATATGAGGAAGAGGTTTCAATATTGTACGGAATATGATTGAAAGGCTTGATGGGAACTTAACCAAAGTTATTCAAACTTGGTAATTTGATCTTGAACTTTTATAAAGGTTACTCAATGTTGTGTAATGAATATGTAGGGCATACTTGGGATGCATTGTGTCCTTACTTGGTTAACTATTCATGGTTTGTGATTCAAATACTGTATAAAATATATGTTGCACTATTGTATTGGTTTGAACATGAGTATGAATACCATGTTGTTATTTTGTTATCCCTATGGTAGATTTCTTTTCAAGTATCTATTATTTGCTTGAATGTGTTTCAATCAGATGATGTTTAGGGGTATAATGGAATATGATCAATTATGAAAATTGTTCGATAAGGTGATCGGATTTGATTATACCTGTGACTGTCCCCTTCTGTTGCCACAGATTTGGATGATAACTTCTGTATTGAGCCAAAAGCCTTACAAATTGCTAGTATCTTATATGGTTCTCTGAAATATGAGTCTTATAAGATGTAAATATGCCTAAGCAGTTCACAAATGACGGGAGTTTACTCCCACGTTGTACGACTTATTGTTCAGACGGAAAAGGTAAACTGAGGTAACGTAATGTGTTTACCGCTTTACCAATGTGTTATGAGCAACCTCGTTATGTGTTGCATTTTACTTGGCATCTTGTTGCATTCATAATAGCTTATTGAGATTTATTCTCACCCTTCTCCCTTTACTGTTTTAGATCGCACTGAGACAGGCAGACCAGCCCAATGAGGACGGGAAGGAGTTTGGACGTTGTCTTTTTGTGTTGTCAGGGTATGTGTATGATTGGGGTTGGAAGTAGTATTTTGATGATACTCCTTGGTGGAGTTTGTATATAAAACAACTTTTGTAAAACTTTACATTTGTAGTATTTTGTAACTAAAACAGGTTATCACTTTTTTAAGGTTGTTTATAACTTTCATCCAAGTGGAGATGTTTGAGTTAGTTTTATAATTGAAATGTGAAAGTTGGTTTTCTTTTCAAGTTAAGTCAAAGTTTTTTTAAAAAATCAGGTGGTTTATTTTAGTAAGGGGACCCTCCCGCTCGGGGCACAAGCTAAGGTTCCGGATCGGGGTCCCCGCAATTATACTACTCCCTCCGTAACAAAATAAGAATCTCATTGTCTTTTGCACATAGTTTAATGCAAAGCCAAGCTTCTGGACACGGTAAATCGAAGGTGAGACCAACATGAATTTATGGATACAATTCACCTCTCTTTCTAAAAAAGGAAATTGGACTCTTTTTTTGTAACACCCCAAAATGGAATATGACTTTTTTTTTCTGCTACGGATGGGGTAATATTTTCATAGCCAACACATTGTTACATTAAAGACAACATTCTGGGCCTCATTATCCTAATCCAGCTGGATACTTTCCAGATCCCCACACCACCCCCACAACAACAACAATATTACCCCAGTGCCAAGGCTGGCTCTTAGCATGTGCAAGAGGATCTCTTGCATAGGGCCCATTTTTTTTAAGGGCCTCAAATTTTGCATTTTTGTTTTTTAGTCCTTGAAAATTTGTAAAATTATTTCTAAAATTCTAAACGCATAATTTTGTAAAGATTTAATTGTTATTATATATTATCCATTTCATTATAATGGTTACTTCTTTTCTTTGGGCATCCCGTAACAAATGATATGTTTCAAAATGTGAATGAGACATACTTGTCACACTCACAATAAAAATCTTTCTAACTACTTTCTTTCTACTACTTTACTTTCTTACTGCCAGAATCTTTACACCTTCTTTAAGTCTCGCGCATTCAATTAAACAGAAGGAGTATAGATTTTGTGTGTTTTTTTTTTTTAAATATTGCGTGACCAATATTCAAATTTAGCACAAGACCTCTATAATTATTGAGGCAGCCCAGGTCTGCAAATTCTCCCACCTACGGTGGGGGGGGGGGGGTTAAGGGGGGCAAAGAATGCCACGCCAGGCTTTAGTTTTGGGATATTGAGAGAGTGAAAGAGAGATGTTCATGGTCCCTACACTGAAATGAGAGTAGGACTAAGTTTATTCCATAAAACTCTTCTGAGTACCCGAGATTATGATAAGGTGACATGTGCAGCAGCGAGTGTGTCTCCTACACGAGTATTTATTAATGGTGCAGCATTTCAAAAAGGATAAGCTCAAACTCTCTAGTAAGTGATCGCTTTTGATAACTCTTTCTCCAACTGTTCAGATTTATTCCCTCTATCCCCATTTGATGATGGCCTTAATAGCATGCTAGACCATCATACAAAATCCCATCCTAAATACTACACCCTATCCCGCCATCTAGTCGGAATCCTAGACCAGCAAATATATATGGCTTCTACAGGAACCTGACATAAGCTACTATTTGAACCCTGAATAACGCCTCATCAAACACTTCATTTAATAAGAGTAAGACGCACTTGTTAATTCATGATAAATACGAGAAGCGAAAACAAACTACACAGTTGTTGCCCCATTCCACCACCACCCCCCCCCAATCAAAAAACTATCCAAAGGCCAAAACAATCTGAAGTCTGAGTAATGTATTACAGTCATCCTGCTAAAAGGAAACGTTATAGTAGAGATATATGGTCTTACAGTGAAAGAGTGAGTATTTAGGAAACATTTTGTTTCCTATTTCGAATCAAAGTGGTATATTTGGTAAGATGATTTTGTGACTTTAATGGAAAAATTTATAATTGTCCTACTATGAAAAGGACATTGTTAATATTGTAAATATCTTTTATTTATGTACATATATTTATATTAGGACTAATCTACTAACAAAATCTCTTTCCCTGTGAGTGTGCTTTGTGTTTCCTTGTAGGAATTGGAAACTCACATATGGAAAGGTTTTGGATTCGTGAAGATCTTCTCAAGGTGCTTATATATACAAGTGATCAGCACAAAGAGAAGACACGGCTTTAGAGAATTATTTTGGAACACAAATACTTTTGTACTTCACGGATTCTATATTGTCATTTAGGGTGTAAGTGAAGGTTGTGTCTTACATCCGAACTCACATCTAGTTTTTCTTCGAGTTCTTTGTTTTACTTCTGATTAGAATATGATCTACTTGAGAAAGGCAGACTGTTCTTATCGTAGAAGGTGATTAGAACTTGTTTAGTATTTTAGTTCTCACTAATTCGTGTTGTAGTAAGCAACATAATTTTAATAGTGTAAAGGTTTTTGGGCGTAAGCCTTGTTTGCTGGGATCAAAATCGGTAAACGTTTATAATTCTTGTGTTTTATAAATTTATTCCGCTGCTTAATTGTGGATGTGTGGACAGTTGTATCTCACATCTGTACTCACATCCTTGAACTGTTGAGTTGACTAGGTTTCCTAGCTACACGAAACTTTCAATTGGTATCAGAGCCAACTCTCGAAATATTACTGAGTATTAATCCAGAAAGTGTAGTCATAATGGAATGCCAAAATCATCAAAACAGGCCTCCTGTCTTGGATGGTACAAATTATTCTCTTTGAAAGTCTAAAATGCGTAATTACATCAAAGGCATTGATGAAAGGGCCTGAATGTGTATTCTTGTGGCTTGGAAACCTCTTACTGTGGAGAAAAGGCTTGAATCTGGTGTTAGTGAATCTATTTTTGAGAGAAAGCCTGAAGAAAGGTGGACTCTTGATGAAATACATGCTGCTAATTACAATTCTAAAGCCATAGGTGCTATTTCCAGCCATGTTTCTGAAAATATGTACAAGCTTATCACCAATGAAAGCATAGCAAAGAATGCTTGGAAAATCTTACAAATGCAATGTGAGGGAATTTCGAGTGTTAAATTCACTAGACTTATAATCTTAATGGATAGATTTGAAATTTTACGAATGGAAGAGCAGAAGACATTGTCTCTTATGCTACTAAAATTCATGAAATCTCCAATGAATGCACAAGCCAAGGAGAGTCAATTTCGAATGCTAGATTAATCAGCAAAATCTTAAGGACTTTGCCTGAATGGTTTAATATCAAGGTTGCTGTCATTGAAGAAACTCATGACAACAACACTTTCGATTTGGACAAAATTGTTGGAATCCTAACTGTCTTTGAGCTTAATCTTGAAGCTCAACAAAAGAACAAGGCAATAATTATTGCCCTTAAAAGTTCTGCAACTATTCCAAAGGAAATAGCTGACCTTTCCTCTGAAATTATTGAGTCTAATCTTGAGGAAGATGATGTGGTTGTAATCACCAAGAAGTTCAATTCTATTTTGAATAAAAAAAATGAGAAACAAGTTTCCTAGAAAAGTCTCTCAAGATTTAGAGAAACAAGAAGATAATCCTGAAGAGGGGTTCAAAAAGAAAAGTTTTGATAACAAGAAATCCTCTGATTTTGTGCATTGTAGAGCATGTCTTGGCTATGGTCACTTTGCTAATGAGTGTTCAAACACACTTAAGAAAAGGAGAATGAGTTACACTACTTCCCTAAGTGATAGTGACGATGAAGAGGAAGTTGCTAACATGCATGTGATAAATTGCCATTCTATGTTTAATGTTCTATTTTGCAGGAATAAAAGAAAGAGATTCTGAGGAGAATATGGATGTGGACTCAGATGTGGACACATATTTGGACACAACCTTGGACACATCTGACGATACATCAAATCTGATTCTAAATTCTTTTTCTGTAAAAGGAGATTCAGATGATGAGGATAGGGACATTCCCTATGAGGAACTCTTTGCAACATACAACGAACTGCATACATATTGGATAAAGAGGATGGACAAAATTGAGGTACTTGGTAAGGTAAATAAAGTTCTTTCTGATAAACTGATTACTTGTGAAGATGATAAAACCATACTTTCAAAAGAAATTGATGTTCAAAAGGATACCATTACAAAACTTGATGTTCTGGCAACCAAGAGAGAAGTTGAGCTAGAAAAGTTCAAAACTGAGATTGATATAGCTGAGAGTACATTAACCAAGTTGAATACTGGTAAAATGAAACTTGATGAAGCTATTGCTCTTGGTAAAACTGGAAAAATTGTCATTGGTTTTGAAAAAACCAAATTTGTAAAAGAGGGATGTGAGATTTCAAAAACTGCTGAAAAACCAATTTTGAGTATTAAAAGGCCAAGGAGGAGGCACTATATCTGTCATTATTGCCTTACTCCTGGGCACATTCGTCCCTTTTGTTATAAGTTGAAAGCTGATAGAAAAGATGGCTGTGTAAATCAAACTCAGATGTGTGACAAGATGTGGACACATCCAGGCACACATCCTACTACACAGCAGCAGCACCACCACAAAAAGAAAGTTGAAACTAAGTGGGTGGCTAAACCTAGTGCTACCTGCAATGTTGTTTACTCTTTCCTCAAGAGTAGTGTCTCTGGTTCTTGGTTTTTTGATAGTGAGTGCTCTATGCACATGACAGGTAACCAATATGTTTTGACAGAATACACATTTGTCAATAGTGGTAAAGTAAACTTTGGTGGTAGGGCACAAGGAATAATGATTGGTAAGGGAACCTTAGCTGTTGAAGATCTCCCAAAACTTCACAATATGTATCATGTTGAAGGTCTTAGGACTAATCTCATTAGTATAAGTCAGTTATGTGATGATGACTTATATGTGAAGTTTGTTAAGAAGATATGTGAAGTGTTTGATAAGTCTAGTACATGTGTCCTCACTAGTCTAAGATCATCTGACAATTGTTACAAGTTTTGTGAAAATTTGTCCTGTTTAAGTTCTTTTGATGTTGTATTTGATGATACACTTGATCTTAACCTCAAAACTGTCAAGAATGATGTTTTAGCTTATCAACTAGAGTGGAAATCTATTGATACAGGAGCTGAAGATACGAAAAGCACTGCAAAAGAAAAACAGGCAGATGTGAGTCCAGATGTGCAGAAGGATGTATCTGCAGATGTGAACACAACTGTTCCCACATCTTAACACACATCCACACAAAGAATTGAGTCTGAAGTCAGTTCTTCAGATTCAGAGGGAGAAGCTATTTCTGAAAGAGACCATGTTGGGTCTGTTGATAGATCAGATGACATTTATTTCAGAATTCATAAAGATCACCCCACTTCTCAAGTGGTTAGTAAAATGCATGATCAAAGGCAAACCAGAAGGAATGAGAAGGTAAATCACAGGTATTTGGATGCTTTATGGAGTCATACATCCTTATACTCCAAGGTATGTTGTTACTGCTTTGTGTCTAACATAGTGATACATTGACTTAGACTGGACATACAATTTTGATTATAAAAACATCCGTGTTCGATGTTCCTACCTTGTTAACATTCTTGATTCCTGGTATAGAAGGAGAAAAAGTTATTTCTCCTTGTTCATAGCTGAGGCTGAATATGTAGCCCTTGGAAGTTGCTGCACACAACTGCTGTGGATGAATTAAATGCTAAAAAAACTATGGGTTAAATAGCAAAATCTTGACTTCTTTTTTTGATAACAAAAGTGACTTAGACATATCTAAAAACCCTGTCTAAAATTCTAGAATAAAACACATTGATATTAGACACCATTTCATATAGGGATCTTGTAGAACAAAAAACTGTGTCTGGAATTTGTTGGGACTGAAAATCAATTGGCTGATATATTTACAAAGGCATTAGATTTGGAGAGATTTTCCTCCTTGAGGAAGTCTCTTGGCTTGTGTGATATTTAAGTTTGTGAGCACAAATGTGCACATATCCACTGACACATATGTATATTATCTAACCAAAAAAAAAAGTTTTCATGCATTAGCACGAAATATCTCAGTATGATCACTTGTGAGTCTTACATCTTTGACATTTTCTGATCACCTAATTGTGGGAATTTCTTGTTCATGTTGTCTTTTGATAACTTGATATAATCTTCTTAGATATCTCACAGTGAGTGCTTTTAATCAATGAGAAACAACTGCTTCACCCACTTGTATGAAGCCAAACCATTGTGATCAAGTGATTCTCAAGAGAAAGTTTGAAATCAAACTTAAAATGATCATTGGTAAAAAGGGCTATCTTTGAGAAATAAGAAAACTGAAAGCTACTCAAAATGCAAAATATCCACAACAAAAAATGGGTGAATGCATCTTAGAGGCTGTGCATATTAGATTATTGCTCATTGACTTTTTGTGATTTAAATGTGTCCCCAAATGTGACTCACATCCTATGCCACATCTGTAAACTAAGATCTTTTCCTTCACCTGTGTGTTGCATCATGTTAGACATACTGAATTTTAGGTCATATAGGGTTCTTTGTAAATATGCTAGTTAATTTATTTTCATCTTAATATATTCTTTGATTTAACATGTTTTTATTTTTCAATATCTCCCATGAAAAAGAAATGTGTGTATCAAAATCATTAATGGAAAAGGAAGGACAATTTCAAAGGGGTTTTGTGAAAAAAGATATGGCTGAAGATTTTTGTTACCATAAAAGGTATGCAATATTTTGATAAATATTAATCCCTAATTTTTCGTGATTTGCTGTGTGTGGAAATTTCAAGGGTTTTATAGCCGTTGTGGATTCTTCTGTATTTACTGCATTCCTGAGTCCTATTTGAGGAAGTAATCCTTCTTTGAGTAGGAAAGGGGGAGTTGTAGGTTTAATTGTGTGCTTCATCTGTCACATCTCTTTAATCCTTCATTGTGTTTCTTCCTCCTTTGTCCAAATTTTTTCTCTCACACACACGCACCATATATTTCTCTCTCTCTCTCTCTCTGTGTCTGACCAATATGCAGAATCAATGGAGCTGAAGGTGTGAATATGGGTCAGGATGTGGCCACATCTTATCACACATCTGCAACTTCTTTTGATGATCAAATGGAAGCCTTAGATGCAAAAATTGCTGCAGCTGCTGCCCTCTCCATTGTTCTCAATGCTTAACTGATTGCCTCCCAGACATATGCCAAGAACCTTAAAGCTTTGAAGGTGGGTCTCCTGAAATGGCAGTCTACACTTTTTAGTCAAAAAGGGGGAGAAGAAGAAAAGGTAATGATGTCTTGACTTCAGAATGGGAAGTTGGGATGCTTGAACTCAGGGGGAATTTATTTTTTTCTTTCTAATCTCCTAAAAACTTGTGTTTGGATGTTGCTTTATCCTAGTTTGTTAAACTGCAACTTTTAGTACTAACTTGTTCTATGCAGCTTTGTGTGGATGTGTTGACACATCTGCACACACATCTATTCAGGAGGAGTTTCAAGTCTGTTAATGTTGGTCATTATAATTTAATCATAAATCTTTAGTTTTGACCAGAAAGTCTAAAATAGGGGGAGATTGAAAAGTGAGTATTTAGGAAACATTTTGTTTCCTATTTCGAATCAAAGTGGTATATGTGGTAAGATGTTTTTGTGACTTTCATGAAAATATTTATAATTGTCCTACTATGAAAAGGACATTGTTAATATTGTAAATATCTTTTATTTATGTACATATATTTATATTAGGACTAACCTACTAACAAAATCTCTTTCCTTGTGAGTGTGCTTTATGTTTCCTTGTAGGAATTGGAAACTCACATATGGAAAGGTTTTGGATTCATGATGATCTTCTCAAGGTGCCTATATATACAAGTGATCAGCACAAAGAGAAGACACGACTTTAGAGAATTATTTTGGAAGACAAATACTTTTGTACTTCACGGATTCTATATTGTTATTTAGGTTGTGAGTGAAGGTTGTGTCTTACATCCGAACTCACATCTAGTTTTTCTTCAAGTTCTTTGTTTTACTTCTGATTAGAATATGATCTATTTGGGAAGGGAAGATTGTTCTTATCGTAGAAGGTGATTAAAACTTGTTTAGTATTTTAGTATTTTAGTTTTCACTAATTCGTGTTGTTGTAAGCAACACAATTTTTATAGTGAAAAGGTTTTTGGGCGTAAGCCTTGTTTGCTGGGATCAAAACTAGTAAACGTTTATAATTCTTATTTTTATTATTTTATTCCGCTGCTTAATTGTGAATGTGTGGACAGTTGTATCTCACATCCTTGAACATTTTTCACAACACATTGCAAAAAGGCCAATTTAACCCAATTTAGTAGTATTGTACCTTGAAAGCCTGCATGTCAGAGAGGAGTTGAGAACACCCCTCACCAACACAAAGAGAATCGCTCTAAGGCACCCACAACCAGATACAGTGTTATCCTGGAAAAAAGCTGAATAGAGTTGACTAGCTTTATTTGTATTTGTAGGAAAATGAGGTAGTCTTTTAGAAGAACGAATATTCCGGTGCACATGGTAGTTAACCATCTCCTAGGCAACTAGGTTCTCAAAGAATTAGCAAGATCAAATAAAATATCTGATCCTATTTCAAATGATATCAATTACATCATGATTAAACAGTTTTAATCAATAAAGAAGCAAACTAAGTCACCTACCAACTATACAGAAACAACACTCTCATTTGGAACAAATTTCATAGCATAGCGCTTAGTTGGAAACATTTACAATGTGAAAAATCACTACTTCTGAGTATAATTTAGAACAACATGCGCACAAAATATAAATAAACACTAAACCAGGTATATGCTAAGACAAACATACCTTTATTGTTAATTTCTGATGAAGAAATTCCATGGTTTTTTCCTCTCTTTCTTGCCGTTCTTTCTTTTTCGTTTCTCTCTTTGTTTTCTCTCTCTCTCTCTCTAGGCTTTTCTTTTTCTTTTTCTTTTCTATTGTTTGTTTTAACCGAAACACGAAACCAACGTAAATAAACCTTAGGAAGCTTTTACTATCATAGCCCTTCTATTAAGCGCTATGTAAGATTTCCTTAAGATAGCGTTTCTCTAATATTCGCTATGTTTGTTATTTTTTTTTTGCCTAGTTTATTAAATTTAAAGTTCTGGATGCACTATGTAAGTTTACACCTTAGATAACGCTTTTATAAAAGGCTATCTAAGGTGCGTTTTCTAAGATCCAATCTGTACTAGTGCATCAAACCTTGTCGACACAAAGATCTGGGTTCAATTGATGTAGGTGGAACCGAGGAAGGAATCTGCACCAAGAAAGGATATTTGACGAAGTCAAATATATCAATTAATTTTGTATTTTAATTACTATCTTAGGATTTAATTTGTTTTAGTTTATATTTTATTGCTTATTTTCGTCATTATTTTTAATAGGTTGATTAGGGATGATTTTAGAGTAGATTTTGAGGAGATTTACTAGTTTTTGAGTCCTATTTAGTTACCATATAGGTTAGAAGTAATTATAGAAGGTTTAGGATTGTTTTTCAAGTTTTATGGGCACTATAAAATAGGCCTAAGATTATAATCCGAAAAATTAGTTTTTTATATGATAATTTTGAAGAGTTTTCTCTTTATTGTCTGGTGGATTCCAGTTAATTTCTGGTGGATTCCAGTTATTGTGTTTTAGGGTTCTTCGCTTGAAGAATTCTTGTGATTAGTGCGCTAATCACGAAATCTATCGCTTCCGTGCTGCGTCAGTTGGTATCAGAGCAGGTTTAAACTGTCTTTTCATCACTAATTCATTATGGGGGATCAAGTAACAAGAGCAGATATCGATGGGCTAACCACCGCTATTGACGCGTTCGAGGCACAAGTTGCAGCATTTACAGTGTGGGTGGCTGCTCAATAGAATCAGAACGGTCGTGCTAATCGAAATCGGGGTGGCGGAAGATATAGGGAGGTTGAACCGCTTCGACGTTCTAGAAGGGCAAAAAAATCTGCTGTAATTAAGTGTATTGACGAAGCCAAACCAACCTCAGATCCAAACACTATGAACGAAGATTTTAAGGGAGAGGAGGTTCTTTGTGCGGACAATGAAGAACATGTTGAAGAGAAGAATTTGGAAACTAAGGAGGAAGATTTATGTGCAGAAAACGAAGTCACTCAGGTATGTGGTGAAATAATTCCTGCAAATATTATGGTCCATGATCATGCCCTAGTTGAGCCCTTGAATGAAGATGTTATGGGTGAAGCTGCAACAAATGACGTAGTTAAGGTATGTTGTACCATTATTACTGCAGATGTTTTCATACCTGTTCATGCCCCTATTGAGCCCAATGTGAGTGATGAAGTCCGAATTAATTGGTTTGTTGCAAAATCGAATTTTGTATGGGGTGTTATTGATTGG
Organism: Adenophora triphylla var. japonica; assembly: GCA_022495995.1. Classification (NCBI taxonomy): domain Eukaryota; kingdom Viridiplantae; phylum Streptophyta; class Magnoliopsida; order Asterales; family Campanulaceae; genus Adenophora; species Adenophora triphylla. The sequence continues at coordinate 13,357 of JAFEMH010007000.1, forward strand.
GCAGAAGAATTTAAATAAGGTGATATTTTTATTGATCATGGGGAGATTGTGGGAGAGTCCATGGAGGACGCTAATTTTTCATTCATTGTTGACGCTAAGGAAGATGGGACGGACGATCAACGGACGGATGGGATTGGTAGTTTTAATTTTTATCCGGACAAAATTGGGTTACCTCAAATCTTGCAAAAGGGGCGAATTTATTCAAAGTATTTATTCCGATGGAATGACTCTATTCAAACATCGGATGTGAACTCGGGGTCGAGTTCTTTTGAAGAATGGGTGACTGATGTAGGAGGAACCGAGGAAGGAATCTGCACCAAAAAAGGATATTTGACGAAGTCAAATATATCAATTAATTTTGTATTTTAATTACTATCTTAGGATTTAATTTGTTTTAGTTTATATTTTATTGCTTATTTTCGTCATTAATTTTAATAGGTTGATTAGGGATAATTTTATAATAGATTTTGAGGAGATTTACTAGTTTTTGAGTCCTATTTAGTTACCATATAGGTTAAGAGTAATTCTAGAAGGTTTAGGATTGTTTTTCAAGTTTTATGGGCACTATAAAATTGGCCTAAGATTGTAATCCGAAAAATTAGTTTTTTGAATGATAATTTTGAAGAGTTTTCTCTTTATTTTCTGGTGGATTTCAGTTAATTTCTGGTGGATTCCAGTTCTTCGCGTTTGAGGATTCTTCGCTTGAAGAGTTCTTGTGATTAGTGCGCTAATCACGAAACTTATCGGCTTCCGTGGTGCGTCATCAACCATTGTTGATCCTCTATTTTAATTTTAATTTTACATCCCGAAATCAATTTCGAGTTACACACACTATGGTGGGGTGCCATGATGACAGACAATGCATATGTCATTGTTTCGAATGCAGCTTTCTTTATGTATTTGTAGGTTAAGAAATAAAGTTTTTTGAAGAAGATTTTCGTCTATGAAATACCAACATGGCTGGAATGAAGTGATTGTCAGTTGGCACTTCTGAATGTCATCAGACTTTGGTGAAGGAGCAACTAAAAAATCAACATTCATTTAAGTTGCTCATAAACTTGGATCATTCATAACTTATTCACTTTGGTGATTTTAATGTTTGGTTTTAGGATCATGTCTTGAATAGGGGAATATTGCAATGAGCTTTTAGTGGCATCTGGTCATGGAGGAGGGGACGAAGGAGGGATGGGGTGAGTGACGAAGATGACAGGGAGGTTGTGGGGGATGAATCTTGTTAACTGTTGTTTGTTTTTGTTAACGTTTCTAACATTTTTGGATGAAGTTAAGGTGTTTCGGCAAAGTTAACGCGTATTCTAAGTAGAGTGTTTAAAACTGATAAATTAAACAAGGATTGTTATGGCCAGAGCACTGGGACACCAACACGGAGGTCCTGAGTTCGACTCCCCCCAGTGGTTAGAGTGGATAATTATCCCTCCCTAGTTAATATTAGGCGCCTCTGGGGTGGGGATTTTAAGGGAATTTCAGAGAATTGTTGGACTTGTTAGTAAAAATTGACTTACACAAAAAAGGGGCTTGACTCGAGATGAGCAAGCCTCAAAAAAAAAAAAAAAAAAAAAAAGTTTCATCAAAATACAGTGGTTAAAAATGTTGATTGGCCGAAAACATTAAATTTCAAGTCAAGTCTAAATCTCCTTCACAAAAGATGACAACTCGTTAGGCACAGGGTGTACTTATGATTTAGCTAGAAAAATATAAGAGTTCTAAGATAATTGATTTTCCAATAAAATGGTGGTCAAAATGAACATGCCTAGTAATAATTACACATGATTAGTAGATACACAAAATAGAATATCGGTAGAGAAAACAAATCTTTTTAAAGAACCCATGTCTTGTCATCGAAGAGTCCACCATTCTAAGGCTTCCAAACTATTTGTGACAGTTAGCCACCAAGTGTCAAGAAAGCATTACTTCAGTCTGTGAATTTATAACTTTGTGAGGACTTCTGAGTATTCAGAAAAGCTGTATCAAATAACCCAAATTGATCGATTTAAGGATATATGCAATTCATTGTCTGTTTCTTAGTGTCCATATGAACGGAAGACTCAATAATAGGTAAAAAGATTCTTTGCGATTACGATCATAATTTAAGGTGCGCAAAAAAAGAAAAGAAACGCACATTGAGTAGGGTAATAAGCAAAACAGTGAGAGCAGAAGTCCTAGGTTCTTTTTTTTTTTGATTCGCTTTTTGCTCCATGATGGTTTGGTCTAGTCTTCCATCACCTTTTATTTTCATATTTTAATAAAATTAGGGGCTTCTTGAAGCCTTTTTCGATTAAAAATTTACTTGACACGAGCTGCAATATGACATGGTATGCTGCAAAATAACGTCAGAATACTTTGATAAACAATTTCCTTGATGCACTATATTCCTTCCATCCAAAGAAGTGGCTCACATATGGGAAAAATTCGAATTTTTAGTTCTTCACACATGTTCCATTTGTTCGAAAAAATAGACTTCTATTTGAAAAAAAAATGAAGCACTAAATACTGTCCGATTCCCATAGGATGATCAATTGACTATACAGAGAATAATTCGGCAATATCAACCTTAAACTAGGAAATAGATCCCAGGTTTTTAGTAAGACGAAGGAAGTTATCTTCTTTGCATGGAATTGTTAGTCCCCCCATAGGATGATCAAAACCAAACTCTTCTTCCGCCTGGCTCAACAACCTCTGGAATGAAGGATGCTTTAAGTATTCAATTGGGACTATAAATCGTCTTTTGTTGTATTCCCCAACATAAACAGTGATGAGCCCGGATCTACTGGACCGGGCCCGCGCTCGGTCTAGTCCAAGGAACCAGTGACGTGGCAGTTCCTAGACCGCTGGAGGGAAGACCGCGGACAAATAGGCCCTTGTGGTCAAGACCGCGTCCCTCCTCGCATCATCCCCATCGAGGACCATTGGAACCCTGCTCGCTGGATCCATGCCCGCATGAGTCATGACCGCATCAACCGTGCTCGCGTCATATATCTTTGACCGCGGGCACAACGTTGACCGCGGGCACATGTCTGCTTCCCGGTTAATGTCAAGCCTTACTGAGCAAGTTAGCTCACTGGCTCTGACAGGCCACTTGCCGGCTCCCCCATAACGCATTCAATACGGCTCAGTCAGGCGCCTACTATTCCATTTAATGCACTAAGCCGGCTACACGGCTCATGTCACTTTCAGCCATGTCCCCTGGACAGTCAATGTTCCCTCCCTGACAGGACCAATTAGCTGCGGACACGTGTAGCTGGTCAAATACCAAAGTGCCCCCTAGGGCTGATCTCATTGCTTACATCAACTAAGCACCGCCTCATTGCCTATAAATAGAAGGCCTTTACCCCCTTGGGCAAGGTAAGTTCCATGGACAATTGAGTAAGCTCTATTACTCTCTAAACCTAAACACACACACACACTCCAAAGGTATTCAAAGCCTTATTACTCAGTATTCTTACTCTCGCACCCGAGGGCCTGAGTTGGAGTAACATCCAACTTTGACCTTAACGGTGCTTGTTTGTGTTGTGATCTAGGTACATCAAACCACCAAATATATCCTAGCCAGATATCCTTGAACCGCTCCTGACCCCAAAAGCTGTGGCGTCATCAGTGGTTCCATTGCCGGGAAACGACTTTCTTTCGTTTTCTCGTTAAAAATCTTTTGTTTTCAAGGCACCTCACGTGTCCTAAACAAATTCAGTGCCGAAAGGCTCTTCTTTTTTCCATCATCTTCTTTCCAGAATATGGCTAGAATATTGGAAAATGCTGGTCACTTGACCCTAGAGGAGGATGATCAAGCCTCACCCTCCGTCATTAATAAAGGCAAGGCTCCAAACTCAGTTTTCAATAGAATGGGGGCACGTTCCCAGCCACCAAACACCCTCTCTCTGGTCAAAGGGCCATACACCAACTCACGAGACCAAATACGTCTTTGAAAAAGCACGGGCGCTCCTAAACAAGAGCCCAAAAACTCCTCAACCTCCCCAAGAAACACCACCATGAACACTCCTCTCTCCCAGAGCAAATAGCAAGGAGACAAGAAATTACGGATTCCAAATCCAAGCCGCTGGTCGCTGAAGCCATGGCAATTGCTGACCAACAACTGGATATGTTCGAAATAGAGGCCAATGGAGGGCTACAGCTCCCACAAGGGTCCATAAGGTTCTCCCAACGAGCTCCCGCTCACTCACTTGCTAGTCAAGCTGCGGGGGCAAAAAGGGCTGAACCAACCCTTGAACGCGGACAGCCGGCTAAGCGCAGCGTGGTGCATGTCGAGGACGGCGAGGAGATTGGAGAGGAGGCACGGTCAAACCAACGTGCGAGGCCCCAAGCATTACCCTTGGCTCCGGCCAAAGGGAAGGCCGTGGCTCCACGAGCTAAGAAGCGAGAAGGTTGACGGCCGGAACCACGAGTTCGTTGATTTCATGCGAAGATGTGGGAAACCCATCGAAGGCCGCTCGAAATGTGGTCGCACTATGGATGCCTTCGGCGACAAGATCGCCGGGCACCTATTCGAAGGGAAGCCCCCGTGATGGATACATATGATGGATCCAAGAATGCGAGGAGCCACATGGGTAGATTTGAGGGCCAGATGGCATTGTTCTCAGAGGACGAGTCCGTGATGTGCAAGGCTCTAGCTGCCACATTCACGGGCGAGGCCCTATCTGGATCTTGGCATTTAAACCCCGCTCCATCAACTCTTTCAATCACTTCAGAACATTTTTCTCAATGCCTTTCTTTGGAGCAGTGTGCCCGCTAGACCAAAGACAGATCTTGTCCGTGTCAAGCGCCGCCACCGAATCCACAAAAGATTACATTGCTCGCTTGAAGGTCGGCGAGGAGATAGTAGATCTGGAAGAGGGGGATATTAGACTTTGCTTTGAGGGAGGCCTCACTTCCTCCTTCCTGAAATTGAACTTTGCCTCCGGCCCAACCTAAAACGGTGGAGGAGATGTATGAAAGGGCTTACGCCATTGCTTCCGCCGAAGAGAGCGGTGCGCCGGTCCCGAGCTTCGGCCAAGGAAAGAATAAGCCAAGTCCAGGAGACCACCCCGAGCACCCGCGTTAACAATCGGGGCAAAAACAAAGGCCGTGGGTCGGATAAGCTCCGAAAGAAGATGGAAGAAATAGCCTACTGTTGAACTCACCGAGCCAAGAGCGGTGATCATGCGGGCATCGAGACTTTCTGCTCCTCCTCCCATGCTCGGAAAACCAAATGAAAGGAGTAGGGCAAAGTTACGTGAGTACCACAATGATCACGGGCACGGGCGAGAATTTGTTTTCAACTGAGAAAAATAATCCAGCAGAGAATCAATAATGGGGAGCTCACCCGATGGGTCAAGGGAAACAACCAAGCCCCCAATAATAACCAGCAGCGGGTACGAAACCCTCGTGGTCCCGAGAGGGTGGAAAGAGACAATTTTGAGGATGACGATGGAGACTACAACATAAACTTCATTGGAGAAGAACCTCCCTCCAACAAACAGCTCTCCCTCCAAATCCGGACATTGGAAAAGGTTTTCTCTATCCCCGCAATGGCTCCGGAAGAAGAGCAGGAAATTGGGTTCAAAAGGAGTGAACTTGCCTCCACTCTTTTCCATTCCACTCAGCCTCTTACCCTTAGAATGTGAATCAACCGGGCAAACATAGGCCGAGTGTTAATAGATACAGGAGCTGCCCGCGATATACTCTACTACCATACGTTGGTAGGAATGAGAATTACTGAAGCACATCTTTTTCCATACGCAGGCATGCTTGAGGGCTTCACAAATCACGCCGTAAGGGTAAAGGGGACGATTGTGTTTGACGTAACTATTGGGGAAAAACCCATGCGAAGACGGCCAAGATAACTTTCATGGTGGTCGATCTTCCTTCCCGATTACAATGCCATTCTCGGCGTAGCTTGCTCGAGCCGAATTGGGAATAGTTGCGTCCGTCCCCCACCAAAGGGTGAAATTTAACACCGGGCGGGGTTGCTACCATCAAAAACCAGCCCGGGAGATTCCTCAGAGCACTTTGGAGGAAAAAAGGAAAGAACAGAAAGGCCGGGCATCACTGCCCCGCCAATACGGGGCGAGGACAAATTGATAGAGGGAAAAGGCGAGGACAAATCAAAAAAGGGAAAAACTCTTGCACTCCCGCCGCCACCCGTACCAATTGGCATGCTTTCTTTCCATTCCACGAAGGTGGAGCTCAAGATGAGCGAGAAAATCGAAGCGATTGGCTGCCCTGTTGAGGGAGGGTATATTGATCGAGGAATAGAGGGGAAATTGACCGTGATATCATATACTCTATGGCAACATTATTTGGAGCTCAAGTCAACCCCCTACCATTGTTATTGACTCCTTGCACAACCAGAAATCGGTGACCTAAAACCTAACGGCGAGCTCGAGGAGGTGGTAATCAACCCCCACTTCCCGAGCAAGCGTTAAGGTAGGCCTGGAAATTCACAGCGAGGAGAGAAGGATACTCATCGAGTTCCTTAGAGCAAATTGCGATGTGTTCGCTTGGAGGGTGGAAGATATGCTGGGAATCAGCGAGGACGTGATCCTCCATAAAATCAATGATGACCCATCCTTCAAGAACATCCACCGTAAATCCGAGATACTTCTCCCCAGGAGAAAGAGATTGCCATCAAGGAAGAGGTGGAAAAATTGCTAAAAGCGGGGATAATCAAGGAAATTACCTACCCCAAATGGCTAGCCAATGTCGTGATGGTCAAGAAATCCAATAATAAATGGAGAATGTGTGTTGACTTCACGGACCTCAACAAGGCATGCCCCAAAGACTGTTTCCCTCTTCCTCGCATAGATAAATTGGTGGACTCTATAGCCGGGCACAGAGTGTTAAGCTTCATCGATGCATACTCCGGCTACCATCAGATCCAAATGGCTCCTGAGGATGTCCGCTCTGTAGCTTTCATCGCTGCGGGCAAAACCTACTGCTACACAATGATGCCCTTCGGGCTGAAAAATGCAGGAGCCACATATCAAAGGATGGTCAATCTGGTCTTCAAAAACCAGCTGGGCAGAAATCTCGAGGCCTATATAGATGATATGGTGATAAAAACCAAGGAAAACTCCCACGAGCTCGACGTGGAGGAAACCTTCCTGAACTTGCGCCGTAACAATATGAAGCTGAATCCCCTCAAATGTGCCTTTGGGGTAAAAGCGGGCAAGTTCCTCGGATTCATGGTCAATCAAAGGGGAATAGAGGCTAACCCAGAAAAAATCCAAGCCCTATTGGACATGAAACCTCCTGCTTGCGTTAAAGATGTTCAAAAGCTCAATGGCCGCATCACAGCACTTGGCCGCTTCATCTCGCGGTCAGCAGAGAGATGCCTCCCCTTCTTCAAAACTCTCAAAGGGAAGAGAGGCGATGAATTTACATGGAGAACTGAGTGCCATCGGGATTTTGAAGAAGTCAAAACATACCTCGGGCGGCCCCTCTACTCGGCGGCCGGTGCCGGGAAGAGCTTTTACATTTCTAGCGATTCTTGATACGCGTGGCTGCTGTTCTTGTAAGGGAGGAGAATAACTCCCAAAAACCGATTTATTATGTAAGTAAGGCACGTCCGCCGTAGAAGGGCGTTATCTTAATATAGAGAAGTTAGCTTACGCCTTGCTTGTATACGCTCGAAAATTAAGAGCCTACTTTTACGCACATCCTATAAGCTATGCGGCGAGGCTCCGCTTAGAAAGGTTTTACACAAACCAGAGTCTTCGGGGAGAATGCTAGCTTGGTCTATAGAGCTCACTGAGTTCCAGATCACCTACTCCCCAAGAAAGACAATCAAAGCGCAAGCCTTAGTTGATTTTGTAGTAGAATCATCATTCAAATTGGCGGACAGCGACCTCGGAAAAAGAAAGCGAGCAGAATCAGAAGATGACCCAGAAAGCTCGAGCACTGAAACTATGCAACCAAAGGAGCGCCCGGAAGAAATATGGACTTTATTCGTGGATGGCTCAGCGAGCAAGTTAATAAGTGGAGCGGGCATACTTGATCGCACCTGCGGGGAGACATTTAAGAGGGCCTTGAGGTTCAAATTCGAAGCATCAAACAATCAGCCGAGTATGAAGCGATCATAGCGAGCATGGAATTAGCAAGAGACTTGGGAGTGCAAAACATAGAGATCAACAGTGATTCTCGGCTCATAGTTAATCAAATTAAGGGGAGTATGATACTATCAACCCGAGTGCTAACTCGCATCTTGCGGACTTGCAAAAACCCTCATCAAAAAGTTTACCTACTATGAGCTAAACCAAGTCATGAGAGAGGACAATGTGGAAGCGAGACCTCCTCTCGAATAACGAGATCAAGAAATTGATGAATTAGAGGCGGCTGCGCGATTGAATTCACGAGAGAGACTGCTATAGATCGGATTCAGATAAACAATATTGAGGATCAAGTAAGGGACTGGGTAGATAAAATGAAGGATTACATCGAGAAGTAGACCCGCCCCGAGGATCCAGTAAAGGCTAGAGCCAGCAGAGCGGTGTCCGCGAAATACCTCGTCCTCGATGGGGTACTCTTTCGGCGATCATTCACCAAGCCTTTACTCAGATGCGTCAAAACTCACATGGTCACCAACTTACTCTACGAGGTCCATGAAGGAGTTTGTGGCGGACATCCAGGTGCTCGCACCCTCTCAGACAAGATCAAGTTTCAAGGATTCTTTTGGCCCACGATGAGAAGGGATGCACAAGAGTATGTGAGAAAGTGTGATAAGTGCCAGAGATTTGCAAACATCCCCAGACTACCATCAACGGAAGCGAGACTTTGGTTGTACCATCGTGGCCGTTTGATACGTGGGGGATTGATCTCATTGGACCATTTCCAACTGCTCGAGGGAACATTAAGTATGATGTGGTGGCCGTGGATTATTTTACCAAGTGGACGGAAGCAAAGGGCTTAGCCACTATTTCCGAGGATAACACCATCAGTTTTGTCCACGATCACATCTACTGCCGATTTGGGGTTCCCCGAGCAATTATTTCAGACAATGGCACCCAATTCTCTGCAAAATTCACTGCTGAATGTGTGAGAATGAAGGTGCAACACCGTAAGTCCGCAGTTGCCTATCCTCAGGGAAATGGCCAAGCTGAGGCCGCGAACAAGCTAGTTCTGACCGCCCTAAAGAAAAACTTGGAGGGACGAGGAGGACGTTGGTTGGACGAGCTCCGAGACGCATTATGGGTTGTCCGCACCACAATAAGAAATTCAACGGGAGAAACTCCTTTCTCGCTCACGTATGGGTCGAGGCAATGGCTCCAGTTGAGGTAGCCCTACCCTCGTACGAGTCACATACTTCGACGAGTCTCAAAATGAGAGGCAAACAGAAGGTGTGACTGGACGATCTCGAGAAAGAGAATACGGGCATATGAAAAAATGGTGAACTACAAGCGTAAAGCGAAGAAGCACCATGACAAGAGAGTAAATAAGAGGAGTTTTTCGGTTGGAGACAGGTACTCGAAGCGTAGAGGTCCAAGGGACCCAACCTGGTTTCAACAAGCTGTCCCCGAAATGGGAAGGTCCATATGAGGTCACAAAGATAGTCAAAGAGGGCACCTACATATTGCGACCAAAAGAGGGAGAAGAGCTTAAGCACGCTTGGAACAGCGACCACCTTAAGAGATACTTCTTTTAAAAGTCTTTGTAATTTTTTGGAAGGAGTATAGACTGTATATAAAGGAAGTTATCATCATGTTTCATCATATTTTGATGCAAAAAACCTATTCCCACCAGCCTCAAAAGCTAAAGTGGATGCCCGCAAGCGGATGCCAGTATGCGTACAAAGATCCATTACGATCCGTACCTACTGATGCGCAACGATCTTTAGGGTCCGCACGCCTATATGAGTACAAAGATCCGTTACGATCCGTGCTCAGATCGCGGGGAGGATACACTGTCCTGCCCGCGTGACGCCACCAGGAATAAGTGGATATAGATGCAAGCGAGGACAAAGGCCAAGGCCCTTGTCCCCGACTAAATGCGCGAAGGCCTTAGGTGGCCGTTACTCGTATGCCTGTATGTAACAAAGGCCTACATATGAGCCCGTTACCAGATCGCGAAGGAGACCCTCACACAAAACTCCAAGTGATTTTGAATAAAGGGTCAAAAAAGCGTGAACCACCGTTAGTGGATACAGATGCCAGTAGGTTAAAGGGCCGCTATGCTAAATATGCTCCTACCTACTGTTGCGCGGACTATAGCTTCACGGCCACACTCTGCATGCCCTCTGAAGGTAGATTGCCTTGGTTGCCTTTGACTTACACCACGGCTCGCAAGGCTGGAAATAAGTGTAAATGGATGAGAGTGATCAAACGCGTTTTAACAAAGCCAAATAGACAAACTGGGGTCAAGACCCCTAACTTTGCCACAAGGCTAAAACAAATACGGTCGCAGATGAATAAGGCTGACTCTCACGAAAAATCCAAGTGATTTTGAATAAAGAGTTAGGAAAACTCAAAAAATGCGGGCAAAGGGCCTATTAAGCTTTTGACCGCAGAAGGAGAGTATAAAGTTTAATTACAAGTCAAAAAAGCTAGAGAAAGAGCAAGAAGACAAGTATTAAGGTACTTCAAAATTGCGAGCACTCAAAGCAGCCTACAAGACAAGTAATTAAAAAGAATAGTTACAGTTTGAAAAATGGTTCTATTACTGAGAAATAATTACAAGGATCCTACAAGCTATTACAGAAAGGAAAAAGCAAAAAATCCTAAACTATGGGAGCTTGGTCCTTGGCCGCATCTACAGCCTCTCCGCCGCACCTTCGTGCCCGCTTCGAGTTTGGAGTTGGGGAAGGAAGATCGGTCATCCGAATCTGTTATAGGTTCGTAGAGGGGCTTAGTAGAGGCCGGAGCAGAGCTGCCCGCGAAGGAAAAAGATCTCCTATAGCAGGCCCATTTGGAAGAACCCGAGCCAAGGCATCCCCCAATGATATAGGGTTCTCCCGAATCGCAGTTCATCCAAATCGGCGATCAGGCTAAGAGCCGTCACTTCTGCCACAGGAGGCAAAGAGGCCGCGACGGACAGCTCCAAACCTTTGACCTCGTCCTCGGACAAGGGAACTAATGCATGCCCGGGCAAGCATTCATCATCCGTAGCAACAAGCGAGCCAATCAAGGCCAACTCCTGCACGGTGAACTTGCCCGTGGCCGCAAAATTCCTTATTTGTGTCCGGACCCCAGCCTCATACTGAGCCAGGTTTTCAGCAACGAGCCAGTCCTTGAAAGCTTGGGAGTTCTTGTATTCCTCCACAGCTTCCTTGCGGACATCGTCGAGGGCGGACTTCCCCTCTGCCTCCATCCTTTTGTAGGGGAGCAGCTCATCGGACAGCTCGTCCACCTTCTTCCCCAAAGCCTCCAGATCAGCCTTGGCAGCATCCAGCCTGGCCGTGAGCTCTTTATTCCTGGGCTCCCACTCGTTCTTGTGCCCGCGGAGCTCATCCCGCTGACCCCTTATCCTCTCAAGGTCCTTCTCGAGCTGGGTCACCCTCTCCTGGAAGCCCTTCAAATCGGTCTCCTTCTGAGTGAAGGCCTTTTCCTTGTCCTCCAGCAGGGAGTTCAAGGTCCCAATTCTTGTTTGAGCCTCATCCAGCTCCCGAAGTTTGGCCGCCAAGATGGAAGTTTTGTTCTCCACCTCAGCGGTCAGAGTGTCACAGCTTTCCCGCAGCCTCAAGCAAAGACCTTATTACTCACCTGCGGGCAGAGAGATCAAAAGTTATACAGTGAAAGAAATTGTGAAGCCAAAAGATTAGATCAAGCGAGCATCTACCTCGGTCAGAGCGAGGCCTATATCCCCCACCAGGGCAGAGGCATTCTCCTCGACAACTATGCTTTTATAGAAGTCTGGAGAGTATAGACGGTTCGCCAGCCCGATCCCAACGGAGGCATTGCAGAGTTCCGGCATAGATATCCACCCCGATAATGGGAGTCACCTCGGATAACCTCTTCCTAACCGCCAGAGTCTCCTCGCGAGTAGTCAAGGAGGCCACTGGATAAGCAGCCGAGCAGAGTGTGCCCCCAACAGGGGGAGAAGAAGCTGAGGCCACAGCAGGGGCAGTCATAGTCCGAGGAGGAACATCCCCGACCTTCTGCAGCCTTCCTTTGTCCCTCCCCCAGCCTCTCCATCCCTCTCATTTCTCTTCCGAGAATCCATTTGATGGCCGGAAGGAATGGTGCGACTGTGAGGAGAGCGGGAGCCTCTAGTGCTAGATGGAGGAGGACCCCTGGGTGGAGGCGCATTCCCCGTAGTAGGGATAGTCTTGGGAAGGCTCGGAAGGATCCCCATCTTTCGCCGACAATGGGCACCGTCTTATCCTTGGTGGGGACCCCACCCATCTCGCCCCGCCTCTTCGCGAAGCATCCCCGATAGCTTGTTTGTTCTTGGCCTTCAACCGAAGCAAAGCATTCAAGGGGCCATCGAAATTGTATTCTTCTGGATCTACTCCTGGAGGGAAAGAGAAATTGTTAGAATGCGCTCAAAAATCAAAGACAAAAATAAATTGGCAAACAAGCTATATGAAAAAGTTAGAGACCGATAAGTTCGGGAGGATCGCACTCGCCGCCCAAAGCATGCGTGTCTTACAATCCGCCTCAAATTGGTAGTGCTCGTGCACCCTCCAATCAGGGTCACGGGGTAACGAATCTATTTCTACTCTGGGGGCATGTGAGGCGCCCTCCCTGCGAGGAGCCACCCCTGAGTAGATCAAAAGAGGCTCATCTACAACTATTGTGCCCACGTCATAAACGGGCTCCTCCCCGCTATCCAAATAAAGGGCCAGATGCCTCTCTATGGCACAGCGCATAGCATCGGCAGAGGATGGGTCCGGATAACTGCTAGAGGACACCTTCATCGGGACTGGACTTTCAGGCTTGGAAAAGGGCCAACCAAACCTAGACTCAATGACCAAGATATCCTTCTGGTTCCATTGGTCAAACTTGTTCGTGGGGGGAGAGAAGGTCTTGGTAGAGAAATTCCTAGCCTTCAAACCCAGAATACTCCGGCTGATTTGGTTTTGGTAGTAAGCATAAAGCCCGGCCAGGGTGGGTTCATAGCCCAAGAATCTGCAAACAGCTATGAAAGAAACAATAGCCCTGATGGCATTGGGAGTCAGGTTCATGGGGAGGCAGCTGTTGAACTCCAGGAATTCATAGTAGAAAGGATCCAGGGGCAACCTCAGGCCATTCTCAAATTGAGCACCATAAAAAACTAAGGCCCTATTATCCTCGCGGACATCGCCATCGTCTCCCGCCTCAGCCTTATCCTTCCCTTTATCGGAACGTGCCCAAGGGTGCGGACACGATAGGCCTTGCGGGCAACATTGTACACTTCATAAATATCCTCCTCCCGCTTGAGGATAGCCACTTCCTTGGCTTTCTTCAGCGGCCATGACTGTGGTTCGCTTCAACACCGTGGCCGTTTGCCTTTATTATGGGCGGGGGCCTCGCCTACCTCCTCCTCCTGAGTCGTGGTCGAAAAGGCATCCACAATGTTCGTGGTCTCAACAGCCTTCTTAGAGGTCCCCGCAGCCCTCCTGTCCTCAACCTCGCGGTCATCCTCCTCGGTCTCCGAGCTCGTCGAGCCAAAGAGACCGGTGTCATCAACCCGGACAGAGGTTACCTCAGGTTCATTCCCCCACCTCCGGTCACTTGGAAATTCAGAGGCTCCAGCTCCTCGCTACTACTCAGATCAATTGGGTTAGCAGCCCTGTGGGCCGCGGGCACAACATTTAGGAAAACCGTCCTTAAGGGCGTAACATCTAGAGGGTTATTCAGGTCCCCTGCTCAGTCCTCGGTGCTCGGTGCTCGCACCTCATTAGTTTGATCGGGGTCCATTAGTTCACACTTCTCCCACCGCTATTTATTCGGGGACACGGATCGCTCTCCTCACAAGTTCTACGGCGTCAAAGCCCGATCTCTCTCGCGGAAACCCGCACAAAACCCCCATCACAAAGTTTCTTAACCTACGAGAATCCCCAACACTAATACATCACGATTATATATATACTTCCTCTTAGCCTCCCACAACCGGGGTGGGACGAACGGCCCCCAATCTGCTTTCTCACAAAAGTACAAAAAACTATGGAGGGATAGCCTTATCCACCCCAATCCAACCTTCCTAAAGATCCCCCCAGTCCGTTTACAGACGGCAAAGATATCAGGGGTGGATCCATCTCCTAATTCTATGGGACGGCGGGGTCCAAACTCTCGAGTGGTCATTATTCAGAAACCAGAAAAAGAAAAACAGAAAGAGATGAAGAAGAAAACACCCCGAAGAAAACACCCAACGTTACTTACGAAAGAAAGCTTGAGGGTAGATTCGAAGAACGGTTGCACAGAATTCGCAGCAAGAAATTTCTCTCTCTAAAGCTCTTCGGATGTTTGGAAACGGTAAAAGTGTTTGAGGTTTAAGGGTTTGGTATTTATAAGGCCTACCTATACGGGTTAACCCGTTAACCCGTATTAATTAGCCCACAAATCCAACCTCGGACCCTGAACCGTCTCCAACGTTTGAAAATTCGAAAATTAAATACCTTTTGCATTTATTACCCCCCTTGGATGGCTGACACGTACCCCTGTACGTACCCTTAACCTGTCTTTTCATCTGCCAAGGGGCCCCCCTGTTAACCGGGAGGGACGCCATGCAAGGGGCCACGTGTCTCTCACTGGTGCTTCCCGAACGGTGCAATAAGCCCATGAGGCCCAACAAAAACACCAACACTGGTGCTCGCTCGAGGAACAATTGGAGCAAGCCGAGCTTCTAGTAGCTCCTCACTCAGACCATAAATAATCACACTTGGAGCTAGGGGCCATTGATGAGCCCGGATCTACTGGACCGGGCCCGCGCTCGGTCTAGTCCAAGGAACCAGTGACGTGGCAGTTCCTAGACCGCTGGAGGGAAGACCGCGGACAAATAGGCCTTTGTGGTCAAGACCGCGTCCCTCCTCGCATCGTCCCCATCGAGGACCATTGGGACCCTGCTCGCTGGATCCGTGCCCGCATGAGTCATGACCGCATCAACCGTGCTCGCGTCATATATCTTTGACCGCGGGCACAACGTTGACCGCGGGCACATATCTGCTTCCCGGTTAATGTCAAGCCTTACTGAGCAAGTCAGCTCACTGGCTCTGACAGGCCACTTGCCGGCTCCCCCATAACGCATTCAATGCGGCTCAGTCCGGCGCCTACTATTCCATTTAATACACTAAGCCGGCTACACGGCTCATGTCACTTTCAGCCATGTCCCCTGGACAGTCAATGTTCCCTCCCTGGCAGGACCAATTAGCTGCGGACACGTGTAGCTGGTCAAATACCAAAGTGCCCCCTAGGGCTGATCTCATTGCTTACATCAACTAAGCACCGTCTCATTGCCTATAAATAGAAGGCCTTTACCCCCTTGGGCAAGGTAAGTTCCATAGACAATTGAGTAAGCTCTATTACTCTCTAAACCTAAACACACACTCACTCCAAAGGTATTCAAAGCCTTATTACTCAGTATTCTTACTCTCACACCCGAGGGCCTGAGTTGGAGTAACATCCAACTTTGACCTTAACGGTGCTTGTTTGTATTGTGATCTAGGTACATCAAACCACCAAATATATCCTAGCCAGATATCCTGAACCGCTCCTGACCCCAAAAGCTGTGGCGTCATCAATAGTGTTCCTTCAAATTTGAATTAAAACAATTCATCTTCCTTCATTTTTAATTAAGATTTCAAAATTGCAGTTTAGTACTTCTAGTTTTCAAAATTTATATCCTATTTATTATAAATTGAAAAAAATATAATTTTATTATTTAAATTAATCTTAAATATTTTTATTTTAATATTGGAATAATTATTTAGTACAAACGAAAATAAAAAAAAATTAGACAAATATATTAAAATTTATACAAAATAGAAAATATGAAGCTTGTAATGGAACACCCTTTTAAAAATTTGGTGAAGCTTAAGTTGAGACGGAGGATTATACTTTTTAAATAAAAATTGATGATAAGGGCCCCTCCACCACTCAAACTTGTGGTTTGGAAATACTCCAAAAATCGAAAGTTGTTTAGGGCTTCTTCGATCACGGTTTCTCTTCTCCTGCTCAATCTCTTATTAAGGGTCAGCTACAACAGAGTTTTTAGAGGAGAGAAAAAAAAGAAAGAGAAGAGAAGAGAGAATTTAACATTTTATTTAAGTGTTCTCGAGTTTACGAAGAAAGGGGAAGGAAAAGAATTTAAATTACATTTTTATCCTTAATGAAAGAAGAGGAGAATTATATTTAAGGGGCAAAATAGGTATATCAATAAATATGTTTAATGAAATTTTCTTTTCTTCCACTTCCTCTCACTTTTGGAAGGAAGTGAAAGGAAGGAAAATTCCAAATATTTTCCAACCTTTTCCTTTCCCTTCCTTTCATGTAAAACTCGAGAGCACAACATGAAAGGAAATTTTTTTAAAATTTCCTTCCACTTCCTTGCTTTTCTCTCCGTTTAAAAACTCGGGACCACATCATAAAGGTATGAGAATTGTTATTCGTCACCGCATCATTACTGAATACCCCCGCCGCACTGCTAAGTATACCAAGAAAAATAGACATTCAACATTATATGTACCACAATTATTTCCATTTTACCCCTTTCTTTCTACCTTCTTCTCTACGCTCCCCTACCTCTACCACCGTCGCCCACCCTTCCCCTTCCCCTTCCCTCCATCACCCTCACCCTCACCTTCACTATCTCTCTCTTCCCACACACAAAATTAGGGTTCTTGAATTGCTTTTCTTCATCCCCAAATCCCATCCTAATTTTGCAGGTCGATTTCTACCCTGAGAAAAAACCCTAAATTCAATAAACCCTACACTAATCAGAACCCTAACATCCCAAATCAGACCCTTCACCTCCGTCGCCACCGCCGTCGATGAACCAGAACCCGACCAATCCTTTACTTTCTCATCCGACGGCAGCGGAGGAGATGAAATTCACCTTAAATCCCCCAAAAAGGCGTCTACGAGGTCGTCGACGTCGGTGACAATGCCGATGTCGTTCATGACGGGATCAATTGTGGGGAAGAGGATTTACAAGCAGGTGAGCAAGAACGAAGAATTTCTTCAAATCAAGAAACAAGGTTCATCTTCTGGTACACAGCTTCAACAAGTGGCTATTTTAATGTATCCTTACATAAATGTGATGAAGATCAATTACTGCTCGGACTTGATAATCAAAATATCAGGGGTTTAAGATTTCAAGGGTCTTCTTCTTGAACATCTGGTTGAATGTTCAAAATTTGGGAGACGACAAGCTTAGAAAGCTCGGTGATAGCTGCTTGGACTTGATAATCATCTCCTCCGTCCCTATTCCTTGACCACACCGTTGACTGTGAGCGCAAACCACTGTATTCACTTGCCGCTACTCTTGTCCTTTTTGATTTCACGGCCACTTTCTCTAAATCACTCTCTGACAACGGTCTTGGACTCAGAGATGATTTTCCATGCTTCTCATCTTTGAGCATGTCCCTAATTGGGAAATAGGCTGCTTGCTTGCAGAGCTCAAGAAGATCTGACCCAGTGCATCCTTCACATAATGCAGCTATGTGAAAAAGCTCCCAACATCTGCGACGGATGATGATTATATATGAAATGGGTTTTTAATCTAGAGGTTGAAGACAAGGGTACATTAGTCTTTTTAATGGATGGCTTTTTTGTATCAATTATTACTGCGGGGGTATTCAGTAATGTTGTGGGGGCGAATAACAATTCTCTTTTAAAGAAAGGTATCTTTCCATTTCACATTCTGTTTGGAATCTAGACTTGGATAACCTAATTCCTGTAATAATTTCATCGATTCTGCGTCGTATGAATTGAACAATTTCGATATCAAAATGAGAGGGAACAATTTACAAGGGACCCTCCACCACCCAAACTTAACCAAAACGCCACCACCGCCGCTACACCAGAGCTATGTAGACGCAAATTATGGAATTGTCAAGCAGCTTCAAGATTAACAGGTTTATGTATAGCTGCGTTTGTGTGCGTTTATTTTGTGATCAGTCAAACATTGACTTGTTGAATGTTTCGAAGATCCTAAGTCTCGGGATTTTGAATCGCTCATGTTACAAATGATATGCAGTTCATCACCCCACCCATCGGTCCTATTTAGGCCACTAGGCTAGCCATTGTCAATATCGGCCATGGGCTATGACCTAAATCACGATCGATAGCTGAAGCACAACAACGAATCAGAGCAATTCCAAATCTTGAGTCTAGTGACCACTTTTATGAATTGGTACACTCTTGTAAAAACTGACTGGAAATTAGGAATTGGAAGTCTTGTCTAATGGGTATGCCTTTCTTTGTTGGTATTTGTATACTCACTCAGTCCATCCAACTTAGTATTTTCTCATAAGAATAGGAGAGAGAATGAGCGGAGGATGTATTGTAAGTATGAAAAGGAAAATATGAGTATAGAATGAGTGGGAGTAATAGTAAAAAGATTGTTGTTGCGAGTATAACAAGTGAGTCCCATTGAATATAAAAATAATATAAAGTTGCCATTGGGACGTCATAAGTCGAGTGGGACACCCAAAATGGCAAATTGTCTTAAGTCGGGTGGAACGGAGGGAGTATTCATCAACTTGTATGAATGCAAAGATTGAAATTACAATTTCACGTTTTATTGGCATTTAGAAGACCTAAATTGTTTTTTTACTATAATGGTTGAAAAGTACTTTTGAGCCAAAGTAAACATATTTCGTTTAAAGTTTTTCGCCGTTCTCTTAAAAACAAAAAGGAATGTGTAGCTATAGTTTTGCTGAATATTTGTATCAGAAGTGCAAGCATTGAAGGCATGTAATGAATGAAGAAAGAATGACAAGAGCAAGCGAGAAGTAACTTGGCTGAGGATGAACTGAGGATACTAGTAGATGAATTTCTTTGAATTTGATTCCCCCTTATTATTTCAATATTAAGTCTTATCTTTATTTTAATTTTATTGAAGGAGAAGCAAAATTCTTATCAATTTTTGGTACTTATTTGAAAATCTTCTTCTTGATGTGGCACTGTAAAATAAGAACAAAAGAATGATGGGTTCTCCTGCGAGTGCTATGAATTTAGGGTTTGTCAAAATTTCAACGAAGACGATTTGTATGGTAAATGCTTCGTCCACTCCTTAGTGATGGGGGAGAACTTTCAGTTGCCTCAACTTAAGGTATTAATGGAACTTTTCCATAATTTCCAGCAAATCAAACCACACACTTCCTCTGTTTATTAGTGAAAATCTTAAAGTTGATATTTGTTTATTTCAATGTATTTTCAGCAAGTAAAATGAAAATATCAATACCATTTTGTTTATTCTAATGAATCCCCGTCATGTAATATCTGAAAGATAATTTACATCCATAGAAATGAGGGAGAGAGAAATCCGCAAGAAAGGAATGGGAGAAAAGAATGAAGAGCATGCCCTTTTAGCAAGCTTCTTATTTCTGTCAGTTTCTGTAATGACCCTAAACCTAGGCACTATTTTAGCATCTTATTATATGCATTTTATGTTATTGGTTGACTTTATGTGCTTACTTTATGTTCTTGACTTTATGGAAAGTTAGGATAGTTGTGAAATAACTTTAAAGATTTAAGGTTTAATTGGAATAAATATAAAGTGTTGTGATAAAGTGATAATAATTGAAAATTAAATAAAATATTATATTTGAGTGAGGTGTTTTGTGTAAGGATGAAAGTTGAGGTGTTAGTTTCATTCTCTAGATCTTGGAGGGCTAAATTGTACTTTAGGGATAGATTTTATTAAATGGGGGCATGGGAGGCCATACCCCTTGCTTTTTCCCTCACCTCCTCCCTTAACCTCCCCATTCCCTCCTTATATTCTTCTTACTTTCTCCATTTTCTCCATGGAAAATCTCCATGGAAATCCTTCCCTAAACCTTCCCTTCCAAAATTCATAATAAATTCAATTCTTCTTCATTTGATGATCCGATTGTACATTCTTGATCGTGACGGTGAGGGGAACGCATCAAGCTAGAAAAATCGTGGTTTCATCTCATATTGCTAGGTAAGTTATTATGACTTCCTTCTAATAATTGCTCATTTTATGTGTTAATGAATATTTTGTGGAAAGAAAAATGGTTTTGATATTTTTGAATAATGTTATTTGAGTAAAATAGGTTATTTAAGGTTGAATTGATTTTTAGTTATAAGATGGGGGCCTAAGTTGAAAGAATGAGGATATAATGAGTGTAAGATATTAATGACTTTAATGAAGTAATTGTATGTGGTTATGTCCATCTTACTTTGATTTGGGAGATGTTATGAGTATATCTCAATTGGGTTGAAAGAAGTAGAAAAAGGATTTGGTATGTTTTTAATGGTGTGAATTATTAGGACTTTCCTTTAAACTTACTTATAAAATGTTTAATGTTGATATTAATTGTTATAATGGATGTTTGGTATGTTGGAAACATTTCTTGGAGTTGAAAGGTTGGCTAATGACCTAAATGTGGTGTTGTGGTTCATGGAAGTGGATAAAGAGTAAGATTGTATGGCTTAAGTAGAATTAAGAAGGTTAAATGAAAAGTGGTAGGGGAATGTGTAAAATAACTAAATGGCAAGGGATCTAGGTTTAACTTAGTGATGGGATTGGTTTAGTATGAGTTATGGGTGCAGTTAGTGAGCCTTGTTGTGCCTTCAAAAATGGAGTATGTTGGTGTTTTATGCTTGAAATTGGTTAATGATGTTTGCCTCAGCTTTATTTTGAATTCTGGATAGAGGGACGAGTCGTCCCCAGGTTTTGGCCCAAGTCGTGCCTAGGATGGGACGACTGATCCTGAGGTTTATGCAATGGGCACGAGTCGTGCCCTGCACTGCACTTCTGAAGCCTTTTCTAAGCCGTAGAAACCCATTCAACTTAGGATATAATTGAAACCTCTTTAACCATGATTGTAGTAGAACATTTTAGCTATACAACAATATCTTCCTTGGTCAAAATGGAATTGTGGAAGTAGTTTAAATATTATTCGGAAGATGGTTGATAAGCTTGATTCGTAACTTCATCAAAGTAGTTCAAACTTGGGAATTTGATCTTGAACTTTTATTAAGGTTATTCAAGGGTGTGTAATGACTACGTAGGAATGGTTTATGGTACATGGTGACCTTACTTACTCCCATATCCTTGGTGGTTAGTTTGAATAGTGTTGAAGCTATAGGTTTCACTATTGCGTTAGTTAGAAATGTATATGTATCACATTGTTGCATTGTTATCCCAATTGTGGAATTATTGATTATATGGATACCTTGATATCCCAAGTGTGGACTATTTGGCATATTGTTATATTGTATCCCAGGTGTGGATTATTTGGTTATATTATTACCTTACTTTAATTCATATTCATTGATGGTATTATGCATAGTGTATTAAATGAATGTTGCACTATAGTATTGATTTAACATGAATATACATTACCATGTTGTTATATTCTTATCCCTTTGGTGGATTTTATTTCAAGTATCTATTATGTGCTTGAACGTGTTATATTATATGAGATTCGGGGGTATAATGGGATACAATCAATTATGGATTTGTTCTATGAGTGATTGAAGATCATTATACCTGTGACCGTCCCCTCTATGGCCATAGAGTGGGTGTGCAAGCTTCTGTATTGAGCCAAAAGCCTTACAGTCAGCTGCGATTTTATGGAGTTAGGTGGAATGCTTCTGTATTAAGCCAAAAGCTTTACAGATAGCGGCGATATTATATGGTACTCTGAATAAGGGTCATATAAGTATCTTCTTTCCTTATATGGATCTCTGGGGTATGAGTCCTATAAGCGGTGAATGTGCATGGGGGCAGTTCACCAAAGAGCGGAGTTTTACTCCCACGTTGTACGACATATTGTTCAGATGGGAAAGGTAAAATGAGGTAACGTAAGGTGTTTACTGCTTTCATAATGTGTTATGTGTGACCATGCTATGTGTTGCATCTTGTTTGGCATCTTGCTGCATTCATAATAGCTTATTGAGATTTATTCTCACCCCTTCCCCTTTACTGTTTTAGATCGTGCTGAGACAGGTGACCTGATCCAGTGAGGCCGGGGGATAAGAATGTGGACTTTTGCTTTTGGTACTTGTGAGGATAGGTATATGAGTAGGTCGTCGGGAGTCTTATTTAAGTACTGCTATTTGATAAATTGTATGAAAAACTCTTTTGTAAAACAATGTTATTTGGGGTTTTCAATGTACTTGATCAGGTTATGGTTTATTGAAGTTGTTGAAATTCCTCCAAGTGGAAATATTATTAGTTTATTTATTTTGGCAGTTTGAGAATTGGTTTTCTTGTAAGGTGAAATAAAAGTTTTTAAAAATTTAAGATGGGTTTTCTTAGTTTGAGCCTCTCCAGCTCGGGACACGCGTTAGGTTCCGGGTTGGGGTGCTCACAGTTGGTATCAGAGCTTAGTTTAGAGGTCAAGGGTAGATGTCTAAACTAAGGGGGAGTGTCTGGTAATTGACGCCGAGTGTTTAATGCAGGAGTTCGTTCTAATGGCCGGAAGCAAGGATGACCAGCGAAGGGTTCCAGAAAATGAAGGAAATATTGGAATAGGTGGAATTCAGAATGAAGAGATGATGAATTTATTCAGGAGGTTTGTACGGAGTATGGAGACTCGGGGATCAGTTCTGAATCAACCTGAAGGATGTCAAAGTGATGGATTGGAAAGGTTTGTGAAGATGAATCCACCGAGCTTTAATGGAGATCCGGATCCGTTAAAGGCAGAAAAATGGTTAGAGGAAATGAACAATATTTTTGAGGTTATGGAAAGTTCCAACGAAGAGAAATTTAGATATGCCGTTTTCAAACTTGAAGGTCCAGCTGATCAGTGGTGGCAGATTTTGAAAGGAAGTTGGGAGCGGGATCATACGCCCCAGACTTGGGATAATTTCACCCAGCAGTTCGAGGATTATTTCGTTTCAATGGTTACAAGGAAAAAGAAAGAGATCGAATTCTTAGGACTAGAACAAGGGAACATGACGGTGGATCAGTATTCAGTCAGGTTTGAGGAATTGGCTCGGTGTTGCCCTCATTTGGTGTCGCATGAAGCGAAAAGAGTTCATAGGTTTGTAAAAGGTTTGAGGATTGAGTTTAGGAAGAAATTATTGATTGATAGCTTCACCAATTATCAGACAGCCATAGATAGAGCATATAAGATCGAGAATGACATTGAGGAAAATAGTGGAAGATCGGAAAGTGGGATTAGAAATAAACCAAAGTATCTAGGACAAAGATCCAAAATCACCAGAGGAAAACCAAGGGCTTCAACTTCAGGGAGTGTGCGAGGGGAGCTTGTTGTAGCTTCTTCGTCTAGGCCAATATCCAGACAGTATGGGATGATTTGTAAATTTTGCAAGAGGGTTGGACATACTGAAGATCAGTGTTGGAGTAAGCAAGGCAGGTGTATTAATTGTGGAGCAATGGGACACTTTAGGAGGAATTGCCCAAGGTTGCAGCGGGGACGAGCTTCAAGCAGCGGTCAGCTGGGTGGACAACAAAGAGGTGGTACCAAAAGAGATAATGAAGGGAAACTAGAAGGGAAGGCCTAAGGTCGAGTAGGTGTTTCGGGTCTAGGAGAGATAGATCCCTCAGAGGTCGCTAGAGGTATATTACCTGTCTCAAAAGTTAGGAGTCATATTTTATAGATCCTGTTTCATATCATTTATGTTTGGCATCATATTTTGCTTCTATGTGGCATACATTGCTTGAGATTTGTTTTATGTGTTAGAGGTTTCTGCTCTTATGAGAGAGTACCTCGAATCTCCTTTGGTTTACCACGATGGTGATGTGGTTATAGCTGGGCATGTATTGCCAGTTGATTTGGTATGATTACCAATTTATGATTTTGAGATATACTTGACCTGGATGGGTAAGTAGTTGTTGTGCATTGGTAGACTGTCATAAGAAGTGAGTCTCCTTTTCTATGCCTAATTTACTTATATTGGTATTTGATATAGATAAACTTTTATGTGGAATTCTTATTATATATAGGCATTAAAGGTGGAAATTTTGGTTAAAAGTGTGAAGGGTATTTGGTATGTGTTAGACTTGCATAAGAAGTCTTTCCAAAAATTTTATGTGCTAGTTGTGAGTAGATGGTAAATGTGCCTCCATCGGAGTATCCCATGTGTTGGTTCTGGGTATGATAAGTAGAATTTTAATCCTTATTTTAATGGCTTTATGGTAATTAGGATTGATGACATCTTTGTTTAATTAAAGTTACGAGAGGATCATGAAGATCATTTGTGAGTTGTGTTATTTGTCTTTAGAGGAAATTCATCGTTTGAGAAGTTTAGCAAGTGTGAGCTGACTCGAGAAGATTTCAAATTTTGGGTTCTATAGTCTTAAGCTCGGATGTTACCATGGTTCTTACGAGAATTGAGTCCGTGATCTTTAGGTTGGCAAGTACTACCGAAGGAATTTTTAGGAAATTCTTGAGAATTGTAAAATCGTTGATTTAGTTAACTCTAAAGGATATATAAATGGTGTAGGATGTAATAAGGATGAATCATATTGATAGAGATGGAGAATAGATTGGCTATAGATCCGATCCTTATCTTATCTAGTGGATGTGAGGACTTTGCGAAATTTTAAGTGTGTATTAAAGGAAGATTAGGTTGTGATATTATGCAAAATGGGAAGTAATAGTGTATGTTTCGAGGAAGTTAACTTAGATAAAGCGAAATTTTCTTATCCTCTACTCGAGAGTGGCTGCAATTGTGTTGCGTTATTTAAGTGGGAACCTTATCTTTTTGAATCTCCCTTTAGGATTTGTTACCGATCCTAAGAGTTTGGAGAATTTAGTTACTCGAAAGGAAGAGATTAGAGGACTATCCAGATTCTTGAAGAATAGGTTGTGTGTTGTGTTATGGATTTCCTTTCAACTTGAAAAGTTTAATTAACCTTAGCGAGTTTGCAAATAATAGCAGTTTTTAGTTTAGAATTGAATTGGTACTGTATAAATCTTGGTATGAAAAAATTATTTGAATGGCCCTCGTTGTTTGGAGTTCTTTAAGTAATGTGGATTAAGTGGAATTGACTTATGCGGGAGAATAGTTGGGAGTTATTCGAATCGCAAGTTAGGAATTGAAATCCTAGAGTACTCGGGTTGTGAAAGGGTATAGAAGAATCATGCCATTAAGGAAACTATTTGAAAGTTGTAATTTGAAATGCGTGGGAAGTAACCTTTGTTATTTGATCATAAGGTAATCAAGTTTAAAATTCGGGGCAAATTTTCTTTAAGGGAGAGTGAGTGTAACGACCCTAAACCTAGGCACTATTTTAGCATCCTATTATATGCATTTTATGTTATTGGCTGACTTTATGTGCTTACTTTATGTTATTGACTTTATGAAAGGTTAGGATAGTTGTGAAATAACTTTAAATATTTAAGGTTTAATTGGAATAAATATAAAGTTTTGTGGTAAAGTGATAATAATTGAAAATTAAATAAAATATTATATTTGAGTGAGGTGTTTTGTGTAAAGGATGAAAGTTGAGGTGTTAGTTTCATTCTCTAGATCTTGGAGGGCTAAATTGTACTTTAGGGATAGATTTTATTAAATGGGGGCATGAGAGGCCATATCCCTTGCTTTTTCCCTCACCTCCTCCCTTAACCTCCCCATTCCCTCCTTATATTCTTCTTACTTCCTCCATTTTCTCCATGGAAAATCTCCATGAAAATTCTTCCTTAAACCTTCCCTTCCAAAATTCATAATAAATCCAATTCTTCTTCATTTGATGATCTGATTGTACATTCTTGATCGTGACGGTGAGGGGAACGCATCAAGCTAGAAAAATTGTGGTTTCATCTCATATTGCTAGGTAAGTTCTTATGACTTCCTTCTAATAATTGCTCATTTTATGTGTTAATGAATATTTTGTGGAAAGAAAAAGGGTTTTGATATTTTTGAATAATGTTATTTGAGTAAAATAGGTTATTTAAGGTTGAATTGATTTTTAGTTATAAGATGAGGGCCTAAGTTGAAAGAATGAGGATATAATGAGTGTAAGATATTAATGACTTTTATGGAGTTATTGTATGTGGTTATGTCCATCTTACTTTGATTTGGGAGATGTTATGAGTTTATCTCAATTGGGTTGAAAAAAGTAGAAAAAGAATTTGGTATGTTTTTAATGGTGTGAATTATTAGGACTTTCCTTTAAATTTACTTATAAAATGTTTAATGTTGATATTAATTGTTATAATGGATGTTTGGTATGTTGGAAACATTTCTTGGAGTTGAAAGGTTGGCTAATGACCTAAATGTGGTGTTGTGGTTTATGGAAGGATATAAAGAGTAAGATTGTATGGCTTAAGTAGAATTAAGAAGGTTAAATGAAAAGTGGTAGGGGAATGTGTAAAATAACTAAATGGCAAGGGATCTAGGTTTAACTTAGTGATAGGATTGGTTTAGTATGAGTTATGGGTGCAGTTAGTGAGCCTTGTTGTGCCTTAAAAATGGAGTATGTTGGTGTTTTATGCTTCAAATTGGTTAATGATGTTTGCCTCAGCTTTATTTTGAATTATGGACAGAGTCGTCCCTTGGTTTTGGCCCAAGTCGTGCCTAGGATGGGACGACTGATCCTGAGGTTTATGCAATGGGCACGAGTCGTGCCCCGGGGCACGAGTCAACTATGGGAAAGGATATTAAGTGTGCTAAAAGTGATATTTTGTTAAGTGCTAAAAGAGAAAATTTGTCGGATTGCAGTGAAGAAAAGGCTATTAAGTGTGCTTGATTTTGATCTTATCTCTGGTCTTCCTTCTAGGCTGTATTCGGTATCTATCTGACATCTCAATTAACTTTGTCAGATGTTTAATGTACATGCCATTGGGAGTTGGAGACAAAGATTGAATTAAGTTGAGTTGTAAGCCAAATTCAAAGATGGATGTCTAATAAGAACAAACAATAAAGATATGCCACCACATTCATCCTTACATCTCAAATTTCTCTCTCAAAACAACCAAAACTGAAAGTTTCGTGTAGCTAGGAAACTTAGATCACGTAACAGGCAAAGGATGTGAGTACAGATGTGTCTCACAACTGTCCACACATCCACAGATAATGCAGCGGAATAAAGTAATTAAAAGCAAATTAAATGCAATAACTCAAGAGTTATTTACGCTTACTGATCTATGAGATCAGCAAACTAGGCTTACGCCCAAAAACTTTTCACTATAAAAACTTTTGTTTCTTACAAAAACAAATAAGTGAAAAACTAAAATATGAAAATACTAAACAAGTTCTAATCACCTTCTACGATATGAACAACTCCCCTTTCCCAAGTAGGACCTATTCAATCAGAAGTAAAACAAGAGAACTTTATGAAAACCTAGATGTGAGTTACGGATGTAAGCTCACAACCTAAAATCAACAAGGTCGAATGCTATGAAGTATGTGTATTTTTCTCTCTAAAATCCGTAGCTTCTCATGTGCTGAATGCCTTGTATTTATAGTGCACCATTGAGAAGATCTTCATGCAATCGACCTCTTCCTTTGTGAGAATCCTTTTACTATATGAAAACAAAAAAACACACTCACAAGGAAATCAAATATTAGTAGGTTAGTCCTAATATAAAACTATGTACATAAATAAAAGATATTTACTATATTTACAATTCCTAGTCAAAGTAAAATATTTATAAATCTCCATGAAAGTCACAAAATATTCTTACCATAATAGAAGTCAAATTAAATAAGGAAACAAGTAGTTCCCTAAAAAGCTCACGCTTTCAATCTCCCCCTATTTTGGACTTTCTGGTCAAAACCAAAGATTTATAACAATCACATTATTATGACCACTGATGGTTAGGATTCATGGCTTCCAACCTGGAGGTCATGGGTTCGATTCCCCCACCAGTGGTTAGAGGGAATGACATTGCCCTCCCTAGCATAGCTAGGCGCCTCTGTGAAGTGCATCAAGGGGGGAGCGGTGAAATGTGTTGATCCCCTTCTTTTAAAGAGAAAAGAAGAAAAAAAAAAAAAAAAAAAAAAGAATATAAGAAAAAACATAAAGTAAACTTAACTTCCCCTGAATAGATGTGTGTCCAGATGTGTATACACATCCACACATAAAAACTGCAAGAACAGAGTTAGAACAGAAACATAATACCAGCAGACTATTTGAGCAAAAGCAAAAAAAAACATCCAGCCATGTCCTAATTAAAAGCTATTACAAACCATTGTTTAGAAACTAACAACCTAAAACAGAATATTAAAAATTGTCTTTAACATCATAGCAAAACAACCAAAAAACTTTTCTCCCCCTAAATTAAAGCTCGAAATGTCTCCACTTAAATCCAAATTTACACTTGAGAAGCAAAGAAGAAGAAGCAAAGATCCCACTTTTCATTTCCAGAGCTATCTCCCCCTTTTTGACTAGAAAGCTTATCATGCCATCTAATGAGATTATCCCTAAGAGCTTTCAAATTGTTGGCATGGGCAATGGAGGCTTGAGCTTGAGCTTCTGCAGCTATAATTGCAGCATCCAGATCCTTCATCTGAGCAACAAAATTTTCTTCAGATGTGGCTTCAGATGTGTCCACATCTTCCATACCAAGCTCAGGAACTGTACCCAAAGGAAGATCCACATGTCTTTGCTTAGGGTCAAGCAGGGTTTTGGATTCCTTAAACAGAGCAAAATTTTCAACAATTTCTTCTCCTTTCTCAGGTATCACTCCATTGGCAATAAGAATTTGAGAGATCAAGGAGGGATAAGGTAAAGACCATTTCTTTGATGGAGACTCCCCATAATCACAAATTTTTCTAAAGATGAAATCACCAAAATTAATGTGCCTTTTAATTCCCAATCTATAAAGAAGCAAAGCTTGCACCCGAGTAACTGAGGTTTTGTTATTGGAGGGACACAAATTGGCAACAAGAATGGAGTGAAGAAAACAGTAAAGGGAAGATAAAGATCCACTTCCTAAATCCTTAGGCTTCACAGGCCAAGAGGTCACCTTGCCATGGGTAATGGCAGTCACAAGTTCATCATCCTCAATCGAAACCAATTCATCCAAATAATCATTTAAACCAAGCATATCATTGATGACAGAAGGGGTAAAAGGGACAAACACTCCTCTAACATAGACAGTGGGAGGAGAGGAGTAGTTCTTATCTAATCCCTTAGGCAAATTGGCATAAAACTCATAAATCATTTTAGGATAGAAGGGAAGGGGATGGTCAACAGTTAAGAATAATCCTCTTTCCTCAAAGAATTTGTCCATACCAAGCTTAGCAAAAGTTTCCCTATCCCTTTTCATTTCTACAACAAAGGCCTTGGAAGAAATTAAGGCAAACCTATCAGATGCCTTTTTGGTTAAAAACTTCTTGGAAAAGGGTTTAGGGGTAGAGACAATAGAAACAGTAGAAGACATACCCTTTTCAACTTTCTTCCTTGTAGATGTGCGTCTGGATGTGGGCACATCCTCAGACACATCTTTTGAAGGGAATGGAACTTGGATGGATTCTATCTCAGTGTCATCAGCAGCAGAGGAGTCTAATTCTTGGTCCTCTTTTTCTTGATCAAGCTCTTCTCTCCCTAGCTTGTAGTTCTCATCCGATGCAGTGTCATCACTATCATAACTAGAATCAGTCTCATCATCAATGGGCTCTAAATCAGTAGCAGCCACCTTTTTCTTACCCTTTAAATCCATTAAGATTTTTGCCAAGGGCTCTTCATCACTAAAGGTTATAAGGTCCTCAACAGGACTAGAAACCGAGGGAACAAAAGCCTCAACAACAGGAGCAGAAATATTATCCACAGGGGGTGAAACAATAATGGGGATAATGGGATCAGATGATATTATGGGAGAAGATGGAGCAATAGGATCAACAGGAGAAACAGAGTCAACATGGGGAGCATCCTCAGCAGGAGTAATGGGATCAACATGGGGAATATTATCAGAAGGGGGAATTGCAGGGACAGGATCAACAACTAAGGGAGGAATAATTGGGGGTTGAGCCTTAGTCCTAATAAGAGGAGGAATTACCTCTTCTTCTTCTTCATCTTCTTCATCTTCTTCAAGAGCAATGGCTGTAGAGGGCTTCCCGCCAGGTTTCTTGAGATTCTTGGCCTTGTCAGCTTCTGACAATTTGCGAACCCTACCAGAACGAGGAAGATTACGTAGGGGCACTGGAGGAGCAGCTGGTTTTGGGGATTTTGCTTGGGAAAGCTTCCTCTTCTTGGTTGAAGACGGTTCCACAGAGACAGGGGCGACATCCGATGGTGGAATCACCAGAGAGGATGGAGCCTTAGGGTTTTCGGATGGTTCCAATGTGGGGGATTTAGGAGCATTAGCTTCCATTATAGGATCAGACGAAGGCGATGGAGATGAGAATTCAGCAAGAAATTTTGAAATCACAGGGTTCAAGATAGTGGAACCCTCGCCTTTAGCTACTGAAATGGGAGCAATGTCAAGAACGTCTTCTTCCCTAATATTTGAATGATCGGCCATTTGAATTGAAGAATTGGGTTAGGTGGAACAGTTAATGGAGAAATTAAAGCAATGTGTGAAATTGTGTGCAAAGAGAAAGGAAGAACAAAGGGTTTTAGCAAGGGTTTATGGGGGATGGGACGGATGTGAGGTATCTTAAATACTCACAGCTCCCCCTTTCCAAATAGAACTAGGAATCCTTCTCCAAATAGGTTTAACATACCTCAAATTCCTTAAGAGTCCTCCAACGGCTAGAAACCTTTGAGGTTACCACACACAATCACTTTCCAAGAAAATAGGGGATAAAAAATAAATCAAGATTTTGTTAGATTTTTATGGAAACAAAAATGTCTCGGCCAAATCTTTATTTTAAAAACAGAGTCCCAATTGAATTTTTCAACCTTTTCAAACAAGGATTGATGCACACCTTTTTCTTTCATGAAAGATATTGGAGATCAAAAACCTATATAATCAAAGAATGAACTAGGAAAGGAAATTAATTAACTAGCATATTTACAAAGCTCCTATATGTCCTAAAAAAATGCAATATGCCTAGCATGATGCAAACACACAGGTGATGGAAATATTCTCAGCTTATGGATGTGGCATAGGATGTGAGTCACATAAGGGGACACAGTTAGATCACAAAAAGTCAATGA
The DNA here is from genome assembly GCA_022495995.1 of Adenophora triphylla var. japonica. NCBI lineage: Eukaryota > Viridiplantae > Streptophyta > Magnoliopsida > Asterales > Campanulaceae > Adenophora > Adenophora triphylla. The sequence goes on from JAFEMH010007000.1 coordinate 44,488, forward strand.
GCAATAATCCAATCAGACAAATCTAGGATGCATCCACCAATTTTTTGTTGTGGATTTTTGCAATGTGAGTAGCTTTCACTTTACTTGATCCCAAAGATAGCCCTTTTTCCCAATGATCTTATCAAGTTTGACTTCAAGTTTTCTTATGAAAATCACTTGATCACAATGGTATGGCTTCATACTAAGGGTGAAGCAAATTTGTTTCTCACATATATATATATATATATATATATATATATATATATATATATATATATATATATATATATATATATATATATATATATATATATATATATATATATATATTTTTTTTTTTTTTCTTTTAGCACCCACTGTGAGATACCTAGGAAGGTTATATCAAGTCACCAAAAGGTGACATGAACAGGAAGTGCTCACAATTAAGTGATCAAAAACCATGTCAAAGATGAAGACTTACAAGTGACCACACTGAGAATTTTCGTGCAAATGCATGATATTTTTTTTTGAATTTTGAAATTTTTATATATATATTTTTTTTCAGTTAATCTAATATACAGATGTGTTAGAGGATGTGAGACACATTTGGTCTCACAACCTTAGATATCACACAAGCCAAGAGACTTCCTCAAGGAGGAAAATCTCTCCAAATTTAATGCCTTTGTAAATATATCAACCAATTGATTTTCAGTCCCAACAAATTCCAGACACACAGTTTTTTGTTCTACAAGATCTCTGATGAAATGATGTCTAATATCAATGTGCTTTGTTCTAGAATGTTGGACAGGATTTTTAGATATGTCCAAGGCACTTTTGTTATCACAAAAAGCAGTCAAAACTTTGCTATTTAATCCATAATCTTTTAGCATTTGATTCATCCAAAGTAATTGTGTGCAGCAACTCCCAAGGGCAACATATTTAGCCTCAGCAGTGGACAAGGACACACAATTTTGCTTCCTACTATACCAAGACACAAGGTTATTTCCTAGGTAGAAACATCCACCAGTGGTACTCTTTCTATCATCACTATTTCCAGCCCAATCAGAATCAGTGTACCCAACCAAATTGGTGTTTGTTTCTTTAGAGTAATGCAGACCTAGGTTCACAGTCCCACTCACATACCTAATGATTCTTTTCAAGGCTTTAAGATGGGACACTTTGGGGTTGGCTTGGTATCTAGCACAGAGACACACACTGTACATAATGTCAGGTCTACTTGCAGTGAGGTAAAGCAGACTTCCTATCATGCTTCTATAAAGGGTTTGATCAACATTCTCACCATCAGAATCATGACTTAGCTTTTGGGAAGATCCCATTAGGGTTCTTTGATGTGAAGAGTGTTCAAGTTCAAACTTTTTCACAAGATTCTTGGCATACTTAGACTGTGAAATGAACATGCCATCTTTGAATTGCTTAATCTGTAAGCCTAGAAAAAAATTCAACTCACCTACCATACTCATCTCAAATGTGGAAGTCATGCTATCCACAAATTTAGTTAGCATAGGGTCAGAATTTGACCCAAATACAATATCATCTACATAGATTTGTGCCACAAGAATCTCCTTTTTATTTCTCCTCACAAACAAAGTTTTGTCAACCTCACCTCTCTTGAATCCTAGTTGAAGCAAATGGTCAGTCAACCTACCATACCAAGCTCTAGGGGCTTGCTTTAGCCCATACAGAGCTTTCTTCAGCTTATACACATGATTAGGATACTTGGAGTTCACAAAGCCTTTAGGTTGTTCAACATAAGCTTCCTCATTTAATATCCCATTTAGAAAAGCACTCTTAACATCCATTTGATGAAGAGTAATCTTGAGGTAACAAGCAATGGCTAACAAAAGCCTAATGGACTCAATTCTTGCAACAGGAGCAAATGTCTCCTCAAAATCAATTCCCTCAATTTGAGTATAACCTTGAGCAACTAACCTAGCTTTATTTCTAGTTATCACACCTTGCTCATCAGTTTTATTCTTGAAAATCCATTTGGTTCCTATGACATTACCATGTGAGGGTCTAGGGACAAGAGTCCACACTTCATTCTTTTCAAATTGAATTAATTCATCTTGCATAGCCATAATCCAAATCGGCATCTTTCAATGCTTCAAAGAACATTCTTAGGTTCAATTTTTGAAACAAAACAACGAGAAACTTACCTGGGAGTATCTTTGAGGAGCAACTCCATAAACCAGCCATCTTTCTATAGTCAACTTTGTCCTTTTGTCTAGTTCTCACTTGAGCATGCACATCTCCCACAACTTGTGAAGTGGGGTGATTTTTCTGGATTTTAGAAGGAATATCCTTTGATCTATCCACACAGCCATTCACATTACCTTCTGGAGCCTCATCCTAATCAGAATCAGAGGAACTGTCCTCGCCACGGGAGTTTGAGTGGATGTGGGAGCAGATGTGGGTTCGGATGTGGAGGCGTATGTGTCCACATCCTTGGTTACATCCTTATCGGGTTCAACATTTTTATCAAGACTGGAAGCTTCTTTTGATTTTTCGACTGTTTCTTCATCCTTCCAAAGTCCAAAGAAGCAACCCGAAACATCATCCTCAAGCAGCCTTGAGGTTAAGATCAAGTGAGTCATCAAATTTAACATTAACAGATTCCATAATGGTCTTAGTTTTGAGATTGAAAACTCTGTAAGCTCTACTGTTTGTGGAATAGCCCATGAAAATTGCTTTGTCACTCTTTGAATCAAACTTGGACAGGTATTCTCTATCATTGAGAATATAGCAAACACATCCAAACACATAAAAATATTTCACAGTTGGTTTCTTTCCAAGGAGGATTTGGTATGGAGTGACAGTGCTACCAATCCTTAGAAACACCCTATTGCCAATGTGGCAAGCAGTGTTTAAAGCTTCTGCCCAAAATTTTTTGGACAAATTCTTAGAACTTAGCATGACCCTAGCCATTTCTTGCAAGGTTCTATTCTTTCTTTCAGCAATTCCATTTTGTTGTGGGGTGATAGGTGCAGAAAATTCATGAGTGATTCCCTTAGAATTGCAAAAATTGGTGAACATTTGATTCTCATATTCAGTGCCATGGTCAGACCTTATTCTTACAGTCTTAAGGCCATAAAGGTTTCTCACCCTTTTGTACCAATTCTTGAATTCTCCAATTGTTTCTGACTTTTCTCTTAAGAACATTACTCAAGTGTACCTAGAATAATCATCAACACACACAAAGGCATACTTTTTCCTACCAAAGCTTTCTACTTCAATAGGTCCCATTAAATCAGTGTGAATCATCTCCAAACATCTAGTTGTGGATCATTGTTGGACCTTTTTATGTGATGCTTTTGTTTGTTTTCCCTTTTGACATGAACCACGGAACATCGGGGTTCTTAAAGTTCGGTTTAGAGGTCTTTAATAGCTTCAAACCTTTGAAGTTCTTCCATAGTTCTACGGCTAGCATGCCACTAATTTTTGGTGCCACAGTTGACATCATTAGCTTTTGAGCTTAGGCAAGAAAGATTGTCACCAAATTGGTAACAATTGTCGGCGAGATCTAGGACCGGTGAACACACGGGTATTATCCTTATCAAACACTTCACACAAGTGCTTATCAAACTTCACATAAAGATCATCATCACACGGTTGACTGATGCTTATTAGGTTGGCTTTCAAGCCTTCCATGTATTACACGTTATTGTGCAATTTTGGGAGACCCTTAACATCCAGGGTTCCTTTCCCAACAATCTTTCCTTGAGCACCTCCACCAAAATTTACTTTCCCTCCATTTATCACTTCATAATCAAGAAGGACTGCTTGGTTTCGGTCGTGTGCCTAGAGCACCCACTATCAAAATACCAAGAGCCGAGAAAAGACTCTTGAGGGAAGAGTAAACAACATTGCAGGTGGTAATTGGTTTGGCCACCCATTTGTTTAATGTTTTCTTTTTGGGTTGCAGAGGTCTCAGATTGACGGGATGTGTGTTAGGATGTGCATACATCTTCTCACACATCCGAGGCCGATTGAAGTGACCGATTTTTATCGGCCTTGAGCTTGTAATGAAGGGCCTAATGTGACCAGGAACTAGGCAGTAATGACAAATGTAATGCCTCTTCCTAGGTCTTTTTTCACTTAAAATGACTTTTTCTTTAAAAGCTTGTTTTTTCACAATTTTTGAGGTAGAAGCCTCACATCCCTCCTTTACAAAATTATTTTCAAAACCTAAACCAGTTTTGTCACGTTGACCTACAGAGAAAGCTTCTTCCATTTTCATTTTACTTTTGTTTAACTTAGTAAAAGTATTTTCAGCTTTTTCACATTCATTCTTGAATTTTTCAAGGTCAACTTCTCTTTTGGTCACAAGGACTTCAAGTCTTGCAATGGTATCTTTTTGAGCATCATTTTCCTTTGAAAGAACAGCTTTTTCATCTTCACAAGCCAATTTATCGTAAAGAGATTTGTTTACCTTAACAAGTACCTCAATTTTGTCCAATCTTTTCATCCAATCTGTATGCGGCTCCTTGTATGTGGCAAAAGTTCCTCATAGGAAATGTCCCTTTCTTCATCTTCATCATCTGAATCTCCTTTTTACAGAAACAGTTCGGCACCGGTTCGGATGTGACACCGGATGTGTACACAACTGAGCCCACATCCAAGGGATTTTCAAGAGTATATTCTTCTATATCTGCGAGAAAAGGCATTAAACACGGAATGGCAGTTTAAGACAGACATATTAGCCACTTCTTCTTCCTCATCCTCACCGTCACTAAGGGTAGCGGTTAAGCTCATTCCCTTCTTTTTAAGTGTGTTAGCACACTCATTGGCATAATGACCAAAGCCACGACATGCCACTACATTGGACGGATTCGAGATGATTTATTTTCAAAACTTGGTTTCTTGAATCCGGTGTCGGTACTAGGTTTTGGCTTTTCAACGATCTTGGAAGTAGGTCTATTAGGAAATTTGCTTATCCTTCTATTTTTCAAGATAGAACTGAACTTCTTTGAAATAAAAGCTACATCCTCATCTTCAAGATTAGACTTGTCAATTTCGAGGATAATTCCACAAGCTCTTTTGGTAGAGCTGCGGCACTTTTGAGGGCAAGAGGCGTGTGTTTTGTTCTTTTCGAGCCTCGAGGTTAAGCTCAAACACAGTCAGATTCCTATGATTGTGTCAAGACCTACGGTGTTTGTGTCCTTTGTTTCTTCAATCACGGCTACTTTAATGTTAAACCTCTCAGGTAAGGTCCTTAGAATCTTACTAACAAGTCTTGCATTGGAGATAGATTCTCCTAGACTTGTGCATTCATTTGAAATCTCATGAATCTAAGCAGCATATGACACAATGTCCTCAGTTTCTTCCATTCGAAGTAACTCAAACCTATCCATTAAAATTCTAAGCCTGGTAGCCTTCACACTTGGATCTCCCTCACATTGAGTTTGCAATATATCCCAAGCTTGAGTTTTGGCTATACTTCTCATTTGTTATAAGCTTGTACATATTCCCAGAAACATGGCTGGAAATAGCACCCATAGCTTTTGAATTGTAATTTGCAGCTTGTATTTTATCAAGAGTCCATTGCTCTTCAGGTTTTCTTTCGAAAAAAGACTTACCAACACCAGAAGATGACTTTTTCTCCACAGTAGGAGGTTGCCATGCAACAAGAATGCACATCCAAGCCCTTTCATCAATACTTTTGATGTAATTTCGCATCTTAGACTTCCAAAGAGAATAATTTGTGCCATCCAAGACAGGAGGCCTTTTTTGGTGATTTTGGCATTCCATGATGACTACACTTTCTGGATCAACACTCAGTAATATTTCGAGAGTTGGCTCTGATACCAATTGAAAGTTTCGTGTAGCTAGCTAGGAAACTTAGATCACGCAACAGGCAAAGGATGTGAGTACAGATGTGTCTCACAACTGTCCACACATCCACAGATAATGCAGCGGAATAAAGTAATTAAAAGCAAATTAAATGCAATAACTCAAGAGTTATTTACGCTTACTGATCTATGAGATCAGCAAACTAGGCTTACGCCCAAAAACTTTTCACTATAAAAACTTTTGTTTCTTACAAAAACAAATAAGTGAAAAACTAAAATATGAAAATACTAAACAAGTTCTAATCACCTTCTACGATATGAACAACTCCCCTTTCCCAAGTAGGACCTATTCAATCAGAAGTAAAACAAGAGAACTTTATGAAAACCTAGATGTGAGTTACGGATGTAAGCTCACAACCTAAAATCAACAAGGTCGAATGCTATGAAGTATGTGTATTTTTCTCTCTAAAATCCGTAGCTTCTCATGTGCTGAATGTCTTGTATTTATAGTGCACCATTGAGAAGATCTTCATGCAATCGACCTCTTCCTTTGTGAGAATCCTTTTCCTATATGAAAACAAAAAAACACACTCACAAGGAAATCAAATATTAGTAGGTTAGTCCTAATATAAAACTATATACATAAATAAAAGATATTTACTATATTTACAATTCCTAGTCAAAGTAGAATATTTATAAATCTCCATAAAAGTCACAAAATCTTCTTACCATAATAGAAGTCAAATTAAATAAGGAAACAAGTAGTTCCCCAAAAAGCTCACGCTTTCAAAAACCATGAACAAATACATGACTTGATGAAATAGAAAGATTCTAATTTTCGGATTTAGGAACTACACACACACATATACGGAGTATTTATTAGATGGTGTAGCGGACATCAGAAGTAAACTTGTTCTTGATCCACTTGAAGCTATCCCTGACACTAGACTTAAGCTTGCCTTCTGTAGTCAACATATTGTAGGCTGCAATTCTCTTCTTCCTCTTTACCTCTGAATCACTGACCATGTTGGTCGGCCCGTTGAACGTGTAAGATCTTGACTGATCTTCGAAACCAAATTCGCCGTAGGAGTACGAAGACGAGTAGTGTGGGTATGACCTGCTCTTCTCCATTATCTTCTTCTCTCCTAATGCTTCCACTTCTCCTCTGTTTTCCTTTTCCCTCCCTTTATATATTATCCTATGCGAACCACACTATGGTATGTATTTATCTACACTACACTGATATTGCATACACTAAAAATCCAACTAAAAACAGCGTTTTGATGTTTGTAGGTGTGGGACCATTGCCAACGGGAACAATCAATTTCATTTATCAGGTAAGTTGTAGTTTGTGGTGTACATGCATGTTCAACAATGTTGAATACCATGTTTATGTTGGGGTGGTCATGGCTTGGATAGAATTGGGTGGTAATTTAATCTGAGTGTGTGTGTGTGTGTGTGTGTGTGTGTGTGTGTGTGTGTGTGAGAGAGAGAGAGAGAGAGAGAGAGAGAGAGAACTATCAAGTAGAATTACAATTCACTAGTGGGTAGCTCGTGTTTTGGACGGGAAATTAAATAGCCAATTTTTTATTTTTGTATTTTGCTTATTTTATATTTTTATTTGATAAAGTAACATAACATTTTTTTGTGATTTAAATCTATTTCATATCAATTAAAATATTTACGTTTATAAATTCAAGAGAATTTTTTCTTTTAGTTTTGTTGTGTATATAGTTTGTACTTATTATTATGAAAAGTGAATAATAAAAATGAATTATTATTGTTATTAGTTAACTTATTTTAAATATGGATGATTGAATTACTAATATTAGATATCTTTGATAATTAATGATTTTATACTAAATACACATATTATGATTAGTAAATATAATTAGCGAAAACTATTATTTACATCTAATGTAATAGTAGAATAATATTTCTATTATGTTTTAAAAAACATTTTTTCTAATTATGATTAACTAATATAGTGACCATCATCTAAAATAGAAAGTTATATATATGTACATATTGATCTAATATAGTAATTTTAACATCTAATATTTATCAAATAAGAAGTATATTAATTATTAAATTAAATATTAACAGTTACCCTATGTATAATAACTATTATTAGTAACTAATATTGAATCATTATCTAAGATATTAAAATATATTAAAAAGAATAATGTTTCTAATTATATTTTACTACAATGATATCTATTTCTTAAATAATAGGTTTAAAAGTTACTATATATAATAATTGTTATATTTAACTAATAATATTAACCTATATTAAACTAAATGATAATAGTTAACCTATATAATTACTATTGTAATTAACTAATACTATTAATAATAATAGTTAGCATATATAGTCGCTATTATAATTAACAAATAATAGTAATAGTTAATCTATATAATAACTATTATAATTAACTAATAATAATAATAGTGATAGTTAATTTATATAATAATTATTGTGATTTACTAATAATATTAATAGTAATGTTAACATATATAGTAACTATTATGATTAACTAATACTATTAATAGTAATGTTAACCTATATAGTAACTATTATATTAATTAATACTATTAATAATAATAGTTAACATATATTAACTATTATAATTAACTAATAATATAAATAGTAAAAGTTATTATTAACTAATATTATTAGTTATTATTAACTAATATTATTAGCTAATAAGGAGAATATCAAAAGTTATAAAAAAAAATAATTATATATATATATATATATATATATATATATATATATATATATATATATATATATATATATATATATATATATATATATATATATATATATATATATATATATATATATATATATATATATATATACTATAGATTTGTTGACAGAGGACTCTGATCAAAAAATACATTTGTCTATTTCTCTAGTAAAAAACTCTAGCTCAAACTGTATCACGTATATTTCAAAAAAGACGGACAATAAATAAATAGTCTATTTCTCTAGTAAAAAAGCTGTGGCTCAAATACTCCTCCGATAAAAGGCAGCTAATTATCCAAAGGGCGTCAGTTAGAAAACTTTCCTTTTTTTTAGCAAAGAATCTTTACTATTTCCTCCACTTATTATCTCTCCTACATTATTTTAATACTCACAACACCATTATAATTTACTATTCCCTCCACTAATTCTCTCTCCTATTTTCAAATTACATGATATTTTTTTCATAAGATTTTATAATTTGCGTCTTTCTCAAGGGTGAAGCACTTATTGGGACTGAGGGAGTATATATTTTCAAAAGATTACAAGTAATAGAAGGGAATTACGAAAGAGTGTGGGGGGCATGTGGTGGATGTTGGGGTAAGTAAGAATGTTGTTGGGAATGATGAGAGGTTATGGTGTTGCGGACCTACCTGCACCTCATACCTCATACCTCAAATGGCGCTCACATGCTTTGTTTGTAGGGTAATCTTTACTGATGATCCACAGCTGTGCTTTGTAGTTTACTTGAGAAAATTTGTTGGAGAATAGGGCAATTAGAACTCTTGATGCGGGTGATTTGGTTCCAAATAAGTAATTTTTTTATCCATAAACGAATATCTATTGTAAAAAGTTTCAAATTTGTTGATTAAAAACAAATTTGATTTATTTTTTCGACTCAGGAACGGACGGAAGAAGTAACTATTTTGAAATGATTTTAAATGTGTACACGAGTTGTAGAACGTGACCAGAATAACAATTCACTATACGTAAAATCTAGGGAGAAAGCGTTTCTCCATAAGTTATGGAGAAACGGGTTACGGGTATTCAGAAGCTATTGAAAGGATATCCAGAAACTTTTTGTATTGGCCATGACCTTGTCCCATGGTTCTTACGGATATCGATCTCAGGTTACGGATATCCGTAACCCTTTGAAAGGATATCCGAAGCTTATGAAAGTGATATCAGAAACCTTCAAAATGATATCCGAAACTTTCAAAATGTTTCTCGATATTCATTTGATGGTTTACGGATATACATTTGAAGGTTTCGGATATCCGAAAACCTTCAATAAGCATTTTACGGTCTTGGCCTTGGATTTGACTTCAAATATGTTTCTGGATATTCATTTGATGGTTTACGGATATCATTTGAAGGTTTCGGATATCCGAAACCTTCAATAAGCAATTTGTGGTCTTGGCCTTGGATTTGGCTTCAAATCTATTTTTCCGGATATCCGCCCAAAGGCTTCGGATATCCGTTCCAAAGCTTCTGGATATCCAGAACCCTTTGAGACTGATATCCAGAAATTTTCTTCTGGTTATCAAACGTATAGCTTCTGGCTATTAAAAACGCGTTTCTCCATAGTTATGGAGAAACGCGTTTCTCAGCAGACCTACTCTTCACTATATTACTTCATTTTCTCTTCAACATTTCTCTCTCTCTCTCTCTCTCTCTCTCTCTCTCTCCCTCCCTCTCTCTCCTAGATGTGACCAAAAAATGAATCGGACCGACGAATCGGCCGATTTTTAACCGATCAAAATCATTATCAAACCGGTCAATGCGGTTAATCGGATCGGTTAAACCGTAACCGGATTTATTAAGGTTCGATTAAGGTTGGGATATTTTGAAAACCGGTCAACCGCCGGTTAAAACCGGACGGTTATAACCAACGGTTAACCGCCGATTAAACCGGTTAACCATTTTTAATTTATTTATTTATTTTCATTTTTAAATTAGGTTTTAAAAATAACTTTTTAACAAAATTATTTTTTAAAAAAATTTCAAGGCCACTGCCAACGGGCCAAGGCCGGCTAATTCTAGCAATGCCACGGCCAAATGATTCATCTCACATTGGCCAAGGTCTCATTATATACCAAGCAAGGCCATTTCACTTTCTTTTTTTATCGATGTGGGAATTGGGAGGATAGGCCAAGGCCATTTTACTTTCCTTATCTTTCGATGTTTGATATCCAAGGCCAAGGTCAAGGCCAAGACCAAGGTCAATTTTTTTAAATTATTTGAAAATATTTTTAATTAAAATTAATTTAAAAATACAACTAATTAAAAATATTTTTCAAAATGAATATTTAAAAATATTTTTATTTTCAAAATGAATTAAGCCATATAGATTATACAACAATTAAAATTAATTTAAAAATTTTGTCCTTTCATAATGAAACCATATAAAGATTGTATATACATACAATAGTCATTTTTTAAAAAACAAAAATCTTTTCAAATGCACATATATTTGCCTAATATAATAATCTTTTCATCAAAATTATAAATGTATATATTGACATATATATACACAAAAATATATATACACATACGCTCATATATGTTTATGAATATATATATATATATATATATATATATATATATATATATATATATATATATATATATATTGTGTCGGACTTACGATAGTGACCGAGGATATGTATTCGGGCATATGATGGCTCCCGGTGAAGAAGTTGTTGTATTGGTTGTATAGGCTTACAAAGTTACAATGACTGTCGTTGAAAATTGTTGTATTGGTTATACGAGCTTACAATGACTGTCGTTGAAGAAGTTGTTGTATTGGTTGTACGGGCTTATAATGACTGTCGTTGAAGAAGTAGTTGTAAGCCCGTACAACCAATACAACAACTTATTCAACGACAGTCATTGTAAGCCCGTACAACCAATACAACTTCTTCAACGACAGTCATTGTAACTTTGTAAGCCCGTGCAACCAATACAACAACTTCTTCATCAGCAGCCATCATATGCCCGAATGGCCGAATACATATCCTCCGCCACCATCGTAAGCCCGACACAATACATATATATACACACACACACACACACACATATATATATATACATATATATATATATATACATATATATATATATATATATATATATATACATATATATACTAGTAAAAGTCCGTGTCCAAGGACACGTGTTTTATTTTTTTTTAATAATTTTTTTTAAAGGGCAAAATGGGAAAGGGATAACTTAGTGAGGGCAAAATGGAAAATTTGGCACTTGGTACTGTTCATTGTACTGTAGCAAGGAGGGGTGCCATTTATACTATATATATATATATATATATATATATATATATATATATATATATATATATATATATATATATATATGTATGTATGTATATATATATATGTATGTATCTATTCATAAACATTTATGAGCGTATGTGTATATATATTTTTGTGTATATATATATCACAATATATACATTTATTATTTTGATGAAAATATTATTATATTAGGAAAATATATGTGCATTTGAAAAGATTTTTTTTAAATGTCTATTGTATTTGTATATACAATCTCTATATGGTTTCATTTTGAAAGCACAAAAATTTTAAATTAATTTTTATTATTGTATAATCTATATGGCTTAATTCATTTTGAAAATAAAAATATATTAAATTATTTTTTGAAAAATATTTTTAATTATTTGTATTTTTAAATTAATTTTAATTAAAATATTTTCAAATAATTAAAAAAAATTGGCCTTGGAGGATAGATATCCCACATCGAAAAATAAGGAAAGTAAATGGCCTTGTTGGTTCGGCCCCTTGCCTTGGCTCGGCCGTGACCTTGGAGGATAGATATCCCACATCGAAAAATAAGGAAAGTAAATGGCCTTGTTGGTACGGCGCCTTGTCTTGGCTCGGCCGTGGCCGGCTTTGGCCTTGGAGGTTATTAATCGATTAACCGGTTCGGTTCCGATTAGTGTTTTGAAAGGTTTGGAACCGCCGGTTCGATAACCGTGAACCGCCGGTTAACCGAACCGGCCACGTCTACTCTCTCCCCCACAAAGATTAGGGTTTTATTAATGAAATGATGCAATCCTTAAAAGCGTACTTAAATATAAATATATATATATATATATATATATATATATATTAAAGTTGGTGAGCAAGGATATGAATTTGCCATGTGGACATTCCTTAATATAAACTTGACTATGGAAAAACAGCTCATCACTATTCCAAAATTTATATGACGTTCGATATTCTTCTTATTAGCTAATACTATTAGTTAATAATAATAGTTATAATAAAGTTAACTATTACTATTAATAGTATTAGTTAACTATAATAATAATAATTAATATATAAGTTAATTATTACTATTAATTGTATTAGTTAACTATAATAGTTACTATATATGTTAACTATTACTATTAATAATAGTATTAGTTAACTATAATAGTTACTATATATGTTCACTATTACTATTAATATATAGTATTAGTTAATCATAATAGTAAATATATGTTAAATATTGCTATTAATAGTATTAGTTAATCATAATAGTTACTATAGAGGTCAACATTACTATTAATAGTATTAGTTACTCATAATAGTTACTTTATGTAGGTTTACATTACTATTAATAGTATTAGTTAATCATAATAACTACTATAGTATATGTTAACTATCACTATTATTATTATTAGTTAATTATAATAGTTACTATATAAATTAACTATTAGGGGTCGTTTGGTTCAATGGAAAAAAAGTGAAGGAATGGAATGGTCAATGGAATTGAATTCCTGAAGGAATTGGAATGGAAAAAAACTGGTCAAACTCTTCCATTTGGTTGGCACGAAATGGAATGAAATTGTCATTCAATTCCTTGGCAAATCATGTTTGGTTTGAAAATACAAATTATAGGAATGGAATGAAAGCATATAAAATGTCCAATTTACCCTTCTTTTAAAAAATTAATGACTAAAAAAAATTTTTTTTTTGGGAGAGGCAAGTGGGGTGGGGTAGGCAGGAGTATGAGAAATGAGTAAAAAGTGTTTTTTTTGAGGGGGTGGGTAGGTGTGGTAGGGCAAGGGTTGGATGGGGGCGGAGGCGGGGTATGCAAAATGAGTAAAAAAAAAAAAAAAATTTCGTGGGGGTGGGTGGGGGTGGTAGGGAAGAAATTTGGATGGGGGGTGGCGGGGTATGCAAAATGAGTAAAAAAAAAATTTCGTGGGGGGTGGGGGTGGTAGGGCGGGGCTGGATGGGGAGTAGGCGGGGGTATCTGAAAATGAGTAAAAAAATTTTTTTTCGCGGGGGGTGGGGGTAGGGGGTGGGGGGTGGTAGGGCGAGTGGATGGGGGGTAGGCAGGGGTATGCAAAATGAGTAAAAAAAATTTTTAGTGGGGAGTGGGGGTGGTAGGGCAGGGGCTGGATGGGGGGGGGGTAGGCAGGTAAGCAAAATGAGTAAAAAAAATTTTTTTCGTGGGAGGTAGGGGTAGGGGGTAGGTGGGGGTGGTAGGGCAAGGGTTGGGGGTAGGCAGGGGTATGCAAAAAAAATTTTTTTGGAGGGGTGGGGGTGGGGTAGGGCAGGGGCTGGGTGTTGGTAGGTAGGCAGGGGTAGGGGTGATTTGGGTTTGGGGGTATATTGGTCAATTTTTTTTTTTGTTTGTTTTATAATTTCATTGTCAAAGGAATTGAGCATTCCTCCCATATTTGGAGGGAATGACCAATTTCTTCCTTTGATGGAATTTGCCATTCCAAATGAATGAAAAATTTAGAAAAACTTAAACCAAACATAAAAAGGATTTGGTCAAACGAAATTGACCATTCAATTTCATCGGAGGAGTGACAAATACCACGAACCAAACGGGGCCTTACTATTACTATTATTAGTTAATTATAATAGTAACTATATATGTTAACTATTATTATTAATAGTATTAGTTTATCATAATAGTGATTATATAGGATAACTATTTTCATTTACTTTAAAATATGCTAATATTATTAGGTAAATATAACAATTATTATATATATATGGTGATTATTAAACTTACTATTTAAGATATATATATATACTCCCTCCGTCCATTTAGTAGGTTCACGGTTACTGTTTACACGTTTATTAAGAAGGGAGTATTATATTGAAAGTGTTGTGAGTGTGAAAGTAAAATAGGAGAGGGAATGAGTGGAGGGAATAGTAAATTATAATGGTGTTGTGAGTATTAAAATAATGTAGGAGAGAGAATGAGTGGAGAGAATAGTAAATTATAGTGGGGTAGGGTTAATATTTTAATAATATAAAGTTTCCATTTTAGGAAAGAAACAAAGTGTGAACTACATGTAAATGAACGCCCAAAATAGAAAGTGTGAAGCAACCATGTAAATGGACGGAGGGAGTATATACATATATATATATATATATATATATATATATATATATATATATATATATATATATATATATATATATATATATATATATATATATATATATATATATATATATATATATGTGTGTGTGTGTGTGTGTGTGTGTGTGTGTGTGTGTGTGTGTGTGTGTGTGTGTGTGTGTGTGTGTGTGTGTGTCATTATAGTAAAATATAATTAGAAACATTAATTTTTAATATATTAGAATATATTAGATAATGCTACAATATTAGTTACTAATAATAGTTACTCTAAATAGGGTATCTGTTAATTAATGTTTAATTTAACAGTTAATATATTCCGTACGTAATAAGTATTAGATGTTAAACTTAATATTTTAGATCAATATTCCCTTAATATATATGATTGTTACTATATTAGTTAACAATAACCGAAACACATATTTTTTAAAAATATAATAAAAATATTATTTTATTAATACATTAGATATATACATAATGGTTTTCACAAATTATATTTACTAATGATAATATGTGTATGTATGTAGTATAAAGTCATTAATATCAAGCCAAAATCTTGTGAAAAACTTACAAACTATATACAACAAAAGTTAAAATAAAAAATTCTCCTGAATTTATAAATATAAATATTTTGATTGATATAAAATAGATTTAAATCACCCAAAAAATGTTATGATACTTTATCAAATAAAAACATTAAATAAGCAAAATATAAAAAAATGGCAAATTAATGTGCAAAGTATATTTGACGAGGATTGAATCCCATACCTTTAGTATGATTTTCTTACTGAATGTTGTTTGAGTTAAATTTTTTTGGCCTTCTTTAATTCTTCAATTTGATCATTCTCAAATATGATTTGATCACCCACGTAAAATACAAGAGGCAATTACAAAAAACTCATTTTTTATAAAAAAATACACACAAGATGAAAATTACAAAAAACTTCTATAGAAATTACAAAAAACTACTTTTGTAAATTGAAAGCACTATTTTCTTAAAAAAAAAAACATAAATAAACATAAAATGTAAAACAATCATTCTTCAATTCGAGGAATATTCTGCATGATCACAAACTACTTCAACAAAGCTTTAATTTGAAATGCTTAATCTTCAGCACTAACAACTTAAATTTTACTGATTCAAGGTGCATGCATTACGAATTGACTCTCCAATTCCATCCAATTCTCACATTCCAATGACCAAACTGAATCAAATTAAAACCCCTAACGAGAGAAATTCAGATCTACTAACCTTCATTCTAATAAACAACTGATAAACAACTGATAAACAATCGATAAACAACTGATAAACATGATAAACAACTGATAAACAACTGATAAACATGATAAACAACTGATAAACAACTGATAAACAAATGATAAACAACTGATAAACATGATAAACATGATAAACAACTGATAAACAATCGATAAACAACTGATAAACAACTGATAAACAACTGATAAACAACTGATAAACAAATGATAAACAAATGATAAACAAATGATAAACATGATAAACAACTGATAAACAACTGATAAACAACTGATAAACAACTGATAAACAACATAAACAACTGATAAACAACATAAAAAATTGATAAACAACTGATAAACATGATAAACAACTGATAAACAACTGATAAACAAATGATAAACAAATGATAAACATGATAAACAACTGATAAACAACTGATAAACAACTGATAAACATGATAAACAACTGATAAACAACTGATAAACAAATGATAAACAAATGATAAACATGATAAACAACTGATAAACAACTGATAAACAATCGATAAACAACGATAAACAACATAAACAATCGATAAACAAACATAAACAATCGATAAACAATCGATAAACATGATAAACAACTGATAAACAACCGATAAACAACTGATAAACAACCGATAAACAACTGATAAACATGATAAACAACTGATAAACAACTGATAAACAACTGATAAACATGATAAACAACTGATAAACAACTGATAAACATGATAAACAACTGATAAACAACTGATAAACAAATGATAAACATGATAAACATTTGATAAACAACTGATAAACAAATGATAAACATGATAAACAACTGATAAACATGATAAACAACTGATAAACATTATAAACAACTGATAAACAACTAAAAATATTAAATGTCTTACTCCTTTAATCTAGGTATCCACTCTTGTTGTTGAGGACTTGCCCACTTTTGTAGCTGAGGACTTGCTGGAAAAACTAAGTGTTTCTATGACTGGCCAAGAATCTGGTACCATACATCAGCTTTATTATCAAGCAATGAAACAAGAGTCATATTTTTTCTCTTCTCGCCATGGTGCGAGAAAGCATTGTTCCTCTGTTGAAGGAACATAATCCTTCAAAACATCATTTCATGATATATTTCGATTTTGATTTAACTTGCACCGTCAAGGATTCTACTGCCATTTTAGAAAACATTGCAATCTTTAGAGGGCCAACATGTCATCAAGTGCAATCTCAAAATCAAATTGCTAGGATGACAGAAGCTGAACTGAAAAACACATGGTGGTTGCTTTATAAGGAGTATACAGAAGAGCATGAAAAGTTATTAAAGAACATATTAAGCACTGAGTATGATCGGTTTATGAATGATTTATCGCTCACTGACAAAGGTACAATAGTTAATTATACTCCTTCCGTCCCAAAATGAATGTCCAAAAAAATTTAAATTTGCTCTTGATCAAGCGCAATTTTTTTTTTCGGACATTCATTTTGGGACAGAGGGAGTAGTATTTCTTGTTCAATATTCTTTTAGCAAGCAACATGGCTAGATTTAAAATTTATTTATGTTGATGAAGGGAACTTTCTTTGATGCTTTGGCAGTAGAGAAATTCAACTGTACATTTCTGACGGAAGCACTTGAGTAACTTTCAACGTTTGAGAAAAGTTTTAATACAAAAATCATAGAATCTGGAGTACTCAAGGGTTTAAAGCTTGAAATTATTAAACATGCGGGTCAACTGAGGAAGAGGAAGTGTGGGGGTGTGTTTTGTGTGAAAAATGGTTTTTAGTAATATTCATATTTAATTAAGTAGTTTTTTGTAAAATTCTATCTTACATGTTTTTTTTTGTAAATGCCATCTTTTTTAATGAGTTTTTTGTAATAAACCCAAAATACAATTAAATTTATTGGGGCCTCATGGTAAGGTATCCTAAAGCACTAAATTACGAAGTGAACTGAAGCTGACATACAAAATGGTTATTTAGGTCCAAAGTGTGTAGTACAGCTAATAATACTCCGCCTTTTTCTACGTAAGTTTCTATTTACAAAAAGCACGTAAATTAGGTCGGGGGCCGGCAAAGTTCATTCGGCGGCGTGAGGATAAGTACAAGTTAAAGTGAGAAAGAAAAGTACAATGAAAACTCTAGAAAAAAATATGCAAAAATGTACTTGAGACTTACCTATTCTGATTTTTTATGTTGTTTATATATTCCTTAATATCATGTTTAGTTCACATGCTTTTGGCCACGTGTCGTCTTTTCATTGAATGTGTATGAGTACTCAAAATTAGTGTATGCGACACCCTTTTTCTGACAAATAGCTCATAATTATAACAGATTTTGTGGGCAAAAAAATATAACGTATTTGACTGCTTTTGAAATATTACTGCTGGTCTACACGTCGCTCATGGGCGACAATCATGCTAGGGCGGCAACCTTTATTTTTATCGCTGGCCTGAATAACATTATTTGAGATCTTGCCTCGAGATTATGCTATTTTCATTTAGAGATGGGCTCTATTGGACTTCCCGCTAGACCTTGTTTTCCGCCAATATACTTAGTAAAGTCGCCATATTGTATTTAACTTATCTTTGGCCTATTTTCTTGATCTTTAATCCATACTTGTAGTATTGAATCTCATGTAATCTGCGTAGACCCAAATATATTTTTTCATGATTATATTAGTAACCCCCAAGTTCGAGATCTGGATTAGTTATGTTACAATCGAGAAACTTTGATTGTCGCCTTTGATTCACGCATCTTAAACATGACTTTGGCGAGATCATACTTTCGGGTAACGTACTTCTGGGCACGTGTCATTTCCCGGTTGACTAATAAGGGCGGTTTGTCATAGGTGACGTGATATCTTCTCGAAATCTGCGCCTTAATCATTTACTTTCAATAAAGAGGGGGAAATTCAACTTTTGGAAATCATTAAATACATTTTGAAAATTTCCCAAAAACCTTTTCGTCTTCCTTGGTTAAGGACGAACTCACTTCTTCCATTTTCACTTTTCACTCACATTCAGACTCTTCTTTCTTCCTCCGGCGAATAAGATTTCTTCTCAGGCGTGTGTTTCTGTTGCTCAATCTGTACTCCGTTCAATCCTAACCATTTTCAAGCCTTCCAGGTCCTCTACTCACTAGGTTGTCAATCTCAGGCTCGTTGGTGCTTCTTTGAAGGCTCCTTTGT
Organism: Adenophora triphylla var. japonica; assembly: GCA_022495995.1. NCBI lineage: Eukaryota > Viridiplantae > Streptophyta > Magnoliopsida > Asterales > Campanulaceae > Adenophora > Adenophora triphylla. The sequence continues at coordinate 63,878 of JAFEMH010007000.1, forward strand.
TTCTTTGAAGTTTTCGGCCAAGTTTCCATCATTTTCAGCATTATTCCAGGTAACAAACTCTTCAAACCTTCAAATTTTCCAGTTTTCAGTTCAATTTGATTTACAACTTGATGGATAGAACTAAATCATGTGTCAGAACAGTTAGGTTTGGCCAAAATAGGAGAAGTGGTGGGTTATATAGGGTTGATAGAGGGGTTTGGGCCAGAATTCCTCGTGAGGACCTTAACACTATATTATTTGGCATGGCGCGGATGTCGCCGTTTTAGATGCCTTAGAAGTTAGGGGTCTCCCATTTTTGCACAAGTCTGTCCCCATGAAAACCTTTTTCACCACTTGGGAGCTTTGTTCACATATCTGCGAGTTTTATCGTCCTCTTTTTGATTCTAACTTCTCAGATAGATACTGAATTTCCCGCTGCCCTTGATTTATGTAGTCGTCGCTTCTATAAACAGGTTCTCTCCTATTCAAGTGAACTTGACGACATGTCTTCCTCCAGCTCTTCATCAAGTCATGACGTGTCTGATACATTGGCTGCTGAGACTTCTTCCAGGCATCAAGCTTCAAACGAAATTCCCACTTCTAATGTCGTTGAAGCGAGTACCTTCTCCTTAGAATTCCAAACTCCCTTACACGTTAAGTATGGGATAACCCTAACATTGATCACATTGAACCTTATGTGGATGATATGTCCCTTGCCGCCATGCGACAAAGAATGGATGGTATCATTTCCTATCCCTCATAGCTAGAAGCTGGACTTAGGTTTCCAATTGATCCTTTCATATGTGCAGTCATAAATAAAGCCCAAACCGTTGTTGTTGATCTCCATCCTAATGCCATTCACATCTTAACCAGTTATCTGGTCATCTGTAGGGCCATTAGGCAAGAACCTACCATTCCCTTATTAGTTCACTTGTTTGAAGGTTATATAGCTGTTACCAAGCGGGATGGTGTTATCGAGAACCGCTTGTCTATCAAATATAGAAAACCAAAAATTCTAACTCCCCTCCCTAAGAAAGTCCATAACCGGCAATCCAAACATATTTTCATAACTTCTCGTGTGGTTGGAACCATTCCGGCGACCTTCGTGACATAATCCCCAAAATTGAAACTAGGAAATCTTTAGTTTCTAGCGACAATCGCCTTAAAGATAGAATCTTGAAACTTCTCGCCAACGCCTAGGATGGTGGCCTTACTCTATTCTTTTGGAGAGTGATTATCTCTAGCTCATCTCTGTTACGGAAAGTTGGTATCCCAGACTTCACCTTCCTTAGGAATGAATCCCGCATTCCCATTGTCCATACTGCTCCTTACCCTGGATGGGATATCCATTTGGGAAACTACTTTGCCTCAGAGTGTGGTCCTTGCAAACTAGAAGGTTTCTGTTGCAATGCCATGTTTGATGTTTATAGTATGTTTCTTGCCTTTAAACTTACTTTGATTTGTGTTTTCTTTCTTTCTTCATCTCTGACTATTCATCTTATTGTTTACAGAATTTAGGAGTATGGACTTGTCAGTGAGGCGAGAAGCATTCTCCGGTGTTGATGGCTGTCGAAAAAGACTATCTGAGGCCAGGTAAGCCAATCTGCTCAAAACAGGCTATGAGTTGGAGATTCCAATTTCCTTACACGGAGATGATTCTGAAGCCATTGCGCTTGAAAGAGCCAATGCCGCTGCTGAGAAAGCCGCCGATCTCACTAAGAAAAAGAGGAAGTCAAAGACTCCTATGGGACCTTCTCCCCTTAAGCTTAGGGATGAAGAAGAGGTTTAATAAGAACAACACTAAGAGGAAGAGCAAGAAACAGAAACTACTCAAGAAGAAAACCAAACTATCAAGCCTGCTGACATCGCGACTCAAAGCTTGGGCCAAGAAGATGATTCTCGCCCTCTGAAAAGATCTTGCATTTTTGAAAATCCACATAGTTTATATGTTGATGAAGGAACTTATGAAGCTAAGGAAACAAACGACAAGGTCGCTAGTTGGCTTCAAGAGGGCTTTCGTATGCCCTCTGATGAAGATGGACTTTTTGAGTTGAGAAAGGAAATTGCAAGTTCTCCTGCTTTGACAGGTTTTGATGTGCACTCAAGGGACCCCACCTATAGCATGATTGGGGTTGGGATCATTCAGTGCTCTAGCGACAAACAACAAGTCACCGAAATTGAAGAGCAGGAAGCAGATCTGTCTCTTAACTATGCCGGTCTACAACTTTGTGGTGTAAGTTTTAATGTTTCTCGCCATATTTCTAACTTGATTCTTGCCAATTTTTTCTTCTAACTTTATTTCTTTTTAACAGGTTTCAAGTACTCTCTTTAGCCTGAGGAACAAATGCTAAACACTGACCTTTGAAATAGAGTCATGTGATAAGAGTTCTTACTGAGAAGGAAAAATATAAAAAGAGATGTATTCAACGAGAACAAGATTTGGTTGCCCTTCATACAAATAAGAAGAAAGTTGATGAGGCTGTTAAAGGTTTAGAACAAACTGAAAATGAACTTCATGGCTAGATGGAGTCCTTGAGGTTAGGTTTAGAAGAGAAAAACAAACGATTGGAAGCTGAGAATGCCAAACTTAGAGAAGACGATGCCCAACATGTCGATTTGATTGCTCAACTCAAGAAGGATATCACCGATGCTCAATCCAAAGCTGAGCAAGAGTCCACGGAACTCTATGATAAAGATTTAATTTATACCATGCGCGCGACAGCGGCAAGCTCGATCAAGATCACTGCCATTACCTCTGAACTAATTGCCAAATGGGGTTCTGAACCCATCTATAACGAATTTTGCCGTTTGGGTCACAGCTTGATCCCCTATGAAGAAAATGAACTTATGGCCCTGGTTGCAGAAGACAAGCTATTGGGCAAACCAGTTTGGGAGGCTCCTCCAATCGCCGAGAATGATGCCTTAACCTTGTGGGTTGACTTGATAAATGAAAAGAACATGACACTTGCCAATGCCAAGAAGACTGCTAGAGCTGCCCTGGCTGCCAAACACGAGAAGCAACTAACTCCTCCATAGTGACTTTATTTCTGAACAATTTTAATATTTGACTTGGATTTGTACTAAACAATTTACCTCTATTTTGACTATTCATGTAACTCGGTTGTCGCTATTTGCGACGCAACTTTGATTTCAACTTATGAATGTTTTCATTTTTCAACGTTGATGTTTTGCTTTCTTTAATCTGCTCTGAATGCTTTCCTTATATGTCGCATGCTTATTTTGCTTTGATAGTTTATCAAATATCCTCTTTACAACCTTCATATCTATATACATACTACTCCCTCCAAAACAGTGAGGCTTGTCTTTAGGCAGCCTTACTCCTTAGTGACATTTCTTGCATCAGTGTCTTTTTCTGATTTTTGAAGCGACCTTTTTTCCTTTGTCCATCTTTGATTTATTCTTTCTTGTTTTTGGGGGTGCCTAATAGAGCGGCAAACTCCCTAGGCTGTCATCATGTTTTAGGGGTGCCTAATAGGGCGACAACCTCCCTTTGCCGTTATCATGTATTAGGGGTGATTAATGGGGCGACAACCTCCCTTGGCCTTCATCATGTCTTGGGGGTGCCTAATGGGGCGGCAACTTCCCTTGACATTTATCATGTCTTGGGGGGTTCCTAATAGGGCGTCAACCTCCCTTAGCCTTCATCATATATTTGGGGTGCCTACTGGGGCGGCAACATCCCTTGGCCGTTATCATGTCTTGGGGGGTGCCTACTAGTGCGACAACCTCCCTTGGCCTTCATCATATCTTGGGGGTGCCTACTAGGGCGGCAACCTCCCTTGGCCTTCATCATGTATTGGGGGTGCCTAATGGGGCGGCAACCTCCATTGACCGTTATCATTTCAAATTTTGGGTGTGCTTTTTAGGGCAGCAACCTCCATTCATCATTTCAAGCTTTGGGGTTGCCTAATAGGGCGGCAACCTCCCTTCATAATATCAAGCTTCTTTGGGGGTGCCTACTAGGGCGACAACCTCCCTTTATCATTTAACGATTTGGGGATGCCTAATAGGGCGTCAACCTCCCTTCAATTTAGGCGTAATGTCCATGTCTTGTTCGCGGCATTCATACATTCGCCATTCCATGCAATAAAAAATTAACACAAGATTAAAATAGACAAGCGTTGTAAAAACATTATGTCAAAAAATTCCATTAATCCTTGTTTCCCGCATCACATCAAAACATATCATTATAGAATACCAAGTTTCATATAATTTTCACTATTCTAGAACGAGTGGAAAACAAAGTACTTTTAATTAAAACATAAGAAATTAGCGACAATATATTGATAATACCGCTTTAAGTACTCTTCTCCATCTTTCCTTATTAACTGATAATTCCCTTCTCTAATAACCTTTACGACTTGGAAAGGACCATCCCATTTTTCATCGAGCTTGGAGAATCCAGATTTTGGCCTGATTGCCTCCATAATTCTTAGAAACCAATCTCCCACATTGAACGATCTTTTATTCACTCTCTTATCATGCTGCGTATTCATTTTCTGCTTTTAATTGAACATCCTTATTCTTGCATTCATTATCTTCTCATCACACAAATCAAGATAATTGCAACACCTTTATTCATTTTTAACTTCATCATAATAAGTAACTCTGTAAGTTAGTAATGCCATTTCTGCCGACGCGATTGCTTCTGACCCATATGTGAGTGCAAACGATGTTTCTTCCGTTGAACCCTTTACTGTGGTTCTTACATACTACAGAGCAGTTGAAAACTCATCTAATCATGCTCTACCTCTTTCATCCAGATTCTTGCTTAATGCGTCAATTATCTGTTTGTTTGCCACCTCTACTTGTCCATTGCACTGTTGCCTATAAACTGTTGACTTCCAGTGTTTAACATTCAATCATGCACATTCCGCAAAAAAATTCTTCCCAAACTGAGTCCCATGGTCTGAAATGATTGCCCTTTTAAGCCCATATCTACACCATATATTTTCCTGAACAAACTTGATTACATTGTCTTCCGTGATTATCGCCAATGCCTTAGCTTCCGTCCACTTCGTGAAGTAATCAATGCAACCACCACATATTGACACCCACCTTTGTCCTTGGAAAAAGGCCCAATCATGTCAATTCCCCACATGTAGAAGGGCCATGTCCCCACTATTGGGGTTTGATCTGTTGCTGATAATCTGGGGATATTTTCATGCCTTTGACATTTATCGCATTTTCTCACATATTCTTATGCATCCCGCCTTAGTGTTGGCCAATAATACCCATGAACCAAGATTTTATCTGCTAAGGTTCTCGCCCCTGGATGCCCTCCACGTACTCCTTCATGAATTTCATACAAAACCTTATCCAACAAATTGGGCTCAACGCATTTCATCAGTGGCTTGGAAAATGACCTCCTATAAAGGATTCCGTCTTGAAGCGTGAATCTTGACGAGGTTTTCTTGATCAACTTGGCTTTGTCTTCATCAGGCGGCAATTCCTCTTTTTCTAGAAATTCCCTCATCTCGCTTACCCAATTCTTCTCTGATTACTCTATCTCTGTGATAACCGATCTATTGATTGCCAGTATTTGCACAAATTCTATCACCACCTCTTTCAAATTTTTTTGGATATTGTTTCCCGCATATTTACTTAAAATATCATCTATTCCGTTCTCAGATCTATCAATATGCACCAACTCCCAGAACTCGAAACTCCTTAAAATGCTTTTGGCCATTTCACAATATTTCACCAAAACTGGATGAATTACTCCATAATCTCCTTTCACTTGATTCACAATTAACTGGGAGTCTGAATGAATGATAATCCTTGTCAGGCCTATATCCCTAGCTAGCTCGATTCTCGCGATAAGAGATTCATACTCTGCTTGGTTATTTGAAACGGGGAATTTGAATCTCAAGGCCTTTTCATATCTGCAATCTTCCTCTGGAGACACCAACATGATTCCTGCCCCACCCTTATCTTTTCCTGAAGATCCATCAACGTGTATACTCCAGCAATTAGGCGATCTCTCCTTTACATCAATTAACTTGGGAACCACTTTCTTAGGCGCCTTTCCTTTGGTTGCCGCCTCTATCAGCTCCGCCTGCGACTTTGTGAACGAAGTCTCAACAATAAAGTCTGCCAACGTTTGTGCCTTAATCGCCTTGCGAGACTAATATTTGATATCAAATTCTGTTATGCTTATAATCTACCTTAAAGAACCTTCCTTTAACTTTTAAGTTCTTTATGCCAATTCATGATTAAAACACTTGAGACCATTCGAATAGTTTTGGGTGGGCTTGCCATAGCAAGGTGCTTTGATTCTATTCGAATGCGAGCAAGATGAGGAAATGGTGGTTCCTATACGTTTAAAGTGAATGAACTTAATTGGGTTATCAAAATGGTTTTGGACCTAAGGCATAAGATGAGATTAAAATATGCCTAGACATATGATGTCTTGAATAAATCTCATAAAAGATCTAAGAGTCATATATGTGATATGATTGATGTTTTCTACCTAATTAATTTAATTTTGAGCGGTTTGCCATAGCAAACTTGAAATTGAATTAAAGTTGGATCTTAGCCCATTAAATGTATATTATGCTTATTTGCATTTGAAGGTGTATAATTTAGTGGGAGCATTTTATATAAATGCATTAAACTTCTCATATGATATGTTTACTTATGTGTGTTCATATTTTATGTATATCTTTTTATAGAATAAATGGCATCAAACAATAATCACTTTTCACTGCGATCTGTCCTTGAGAAGGAAAAGTTGGAAGAGAATGGTACAAACTATATGGATTGGATCCGTAGTTTGAGAATTGTTCTCAAGAAAGAAGAAAAATTGTACGTTCTTGAGGAACCTATTCCACCTGAATCTGCTGCCAATGCTACTAGGGCAGTGATGGATCAATATCTGAAGCACAAGCGTGACTCTACAGATGTTGGTTGCCTCATGCTCTCCGCCATGTGCAAGAACCTTCAGAAGGATCTTGAGCACTTGAGGACAGTTGACCTAAACAATCGACTAATGGAAATGTTCCAAGTATAAGCTAGGCAAGAAAGGTACAACACAGTTACAGTCTTGACCTCATGCAAGATGAGTGAAGGACAAGCTGTTGGTCCCCATGCTCTTAAGTTGAAGGGCCACATTGAGCATCTTGAAAGGCTCGGTTTTTCAATTAGCCAAGAGTTGGCTACCGACATAACATTGAATTCATTGCCCAAAAGTTTTAGTAATTTCATAATGCACTAAAACATGGGTGGAATGAATAAAAACCTTTCCGAGTTAGTTCAAATGTTGAACACTGCGAAAACCAATATTGTCGAGAAGAAAACCGACCAAGTGCTGATGGTTAACAAGGGGAAGGGTTTCAAGGGTAAGGAAAAAGCAAAGGTTGCTAATCCTAAGGCAAAAGTTGCCAAACCCAAAGAGACTTCCAAGCCTAAAGAGGCTAAGCCCAAGTCCCAAGAGGACGCAGTCTGCTTCCATTGCAATGAGATTGAACATTGGAGGAGAAACTGCGCAAAATACAAGGAAGCACTGAAGAAGAGCAAAGGAGTTGCTTCGACTTCAGGTATCTTTGTTATAGATATATTCCTATCTACTTCTAGTTCTTGGGTATTGGATACCGGATGTGGAACTCACATTTGTTTAAATGTACAGGGTCTAAAGAACAGAAGGATGCTTAAGGAAGGTGAAGTGGACCTACGTGTGGGGAATGGAGCAAGAGTTGCTGCATTAGCCGTAGGAACTTATGAAGTTACTTTACCTAGTGGACTAATACTTATTTTGAACAATTGTTATTATGTTTCAGCTTTAAGTAGGAATATTATTTCGATTTCATGTTTGGATAATGAAGGTTTTAATTTTCTTATATGTGATAAGAATTTTTCCATTTACAAGAGTGATATGCATTATTGTACTGCTGTTTCATTCAATGGCCTTTATATTCTTGATGTTGAAAATCGTGATAATGATGTCTATAACATTAACAAGAGATCTAAACCCAATGATGAAAACCACGCTTACTTATGGCATTGTCGTCTTGGCCATATAAATGAGAAACGCATTTCTAAACTCCACAAAGATGAATTTTTAGACTCACATGATTATGAATCTTATGAGACATGCGAATCTTGTTTACTTGGCAAGATGACCAAGGACCCATTTACCAAAACTGGTGAAAGGGCGGGCGACTTATTAGGACTCATACATACCGATGTATGTAGGCCTATGAGTAGCGATGCTAGGGGAGGATTTCGGTACTTCATAACATTCACTGATGATTATAGTAGATTTGGATATGTTTATCTAATGAAACATAAAAGTGAATCGTTTGAGATATTTCGAATATTTCAAAATGCGGTGCAAAACCAACTTGGCAAAACTATTAATGTACTTCGATCCGGTCGAGGTGGTGAATATTGGAGCCAAGAATTTGACAGTCATCTTAAGAGTTGTGGAATCATTTCAAAACTCTCTCCACCCGGAACACCACAATGGAATGGTGTGTCTGAAAGGAGGAATAGAACTTTGTTGGACATGGTTCGTTCTATGATGAGTCAAGTTGAGCTTCCTTTATCCTTTTGGGGACATGCACTAGAAGCTGCTGCTTTCACTATAAACAGAGTTCCTACCAAATCGGTTCAAAAGACCCCATATGAGATGTGGCATGGAAGAAAACCTAGTTTGTCTTTCATGAAGATTTGGGGTTGTGATGCATATGTCAAGAAGTTAACTTCTGACAAGCTAGCACCTAAATCTGACAAATGTGTTTTCGTGGGTTATCCTAAGGAAACCAAATGATACTATTTCTACAACCGAAACAAGAACAAAGTGTTTGTTGCTCGAAATGCTACTTTCTTAGAAAAGGAGTTTCTTCGCAAAGGAACTAGTGGGAGTAAAATAGATCTCGAAGAAATTCGAGAACCCGAAAACAACATTGAACCTATGGTAGAGACTGAACCAAGTTCACAAGTAGTTGTGGAACCGGTTCAAGATGCACAAGTTCTTTGCCGAAGTGGTAAGTCACGATCCGAACCCGAGAGATATGGATTTCTCATTACGGAAAGTGATGAAGTGGAGTTAATCGAAAATGATGAACCTACTTGCTATCAAGAGGCAATGTCCGCTCCTGATTCGAAAAAATGGCAAGAGGCCATGAAGTCCGAATTACAATCCATGGCTGATAATCAAGTTTGGAACTTGATTGATCCACTCGAAGGTGTAAAAACCATAGGGTTCAAATGGGTCTTCAAGAAGAAGACCGACATGGATGGGAAGGTACACACCTATAAGGCTAGGCTAGTAGCTAAGGGATATAGGCAGATTCATGGCATAGACTATGAAGAAACCTTTTCGCCTGTAGCTATGCTTAAGTCTATTAGAATTTTAATTGCCATAGCCGCATATTATGACTATGAGATATGGCAAATGGATGTCAAAACAGCTTTCCTTAATGGGAAGTTACTTGAGGATGTATACATGATACAACCTGAAAGTTTTGTTAGTCCAGAAAATTCTAACAAGGTGTGTAAGTTGCAGAAATCTATTTATGGATTGAAGCAAGCTTCTAGGAGTTGGAATCTACGTTTTGATGAAGCAATCAAAGAGTTTGGCTTTATCAAGAACGAAGATGAACCTTGTGTATACAAGAAAATTAGTGGGAGCGTAGCACTATTTTTGGTGTTGTATGTCGACGATATCTTACTAATTGGAAATGACATCCCTGCACTACAGACTTTCAAGTCTTGGTTGGGGAAGTGCTTTTCGATGAAAGATATGGGCGAAGCCGCATATATCCTTAGTATCAAGATCTGTAGAGATAGATCCAAGAGGATGATTGGTTTAAGTCAAAGTACTTACATTGACAAGGTCCTTAGAAGATTCCAAATGGAAAATTCTAAAAGAGGAAACTTGCCAATGTTACATGGTATATCTCTTAGCAAGAATCAAAGTCCTAAGACTAATGATGAGCGAAAGAGAATGAATGGTATTCCATATGCTTCGACAATTGGGTCTATCATGTATGCTATGTTATCACTACCAGAAAAAGGTCATTTAGCGACGGAAATTTCCGCCGCTAAAATTATATTTCCGTCGCTAAAATAAATCACCGACGAAAAAATTCCGTCGGTGGTCCGCCGCTACCAGCTCGTCGCAGTGCTCCGACGGGTCAATTTCCGCCGCTATTTTTTTCTTTTACCGACGGAAATTAATTCCGCCGGTGAATTAATGGTTTCAGCGACGGAAAATTCCGCTATATTAATTTAATTTAATTAAATTTTCATTTCGGCGGAAATTTCCGTCGTTGTAATAAAAATTAATTTAATTAAATTAATTTCGCCAGAAATTTCCGTCGTAATAAAATTTAAATTAAAATTAAATTATTTCAATGAATTTACCGTCATTGAAATTATTTAATTTTAATTTAAATTTTATTACAATGACGGAAATTTCCGCCGCCGAAATTAAAAATTAAATAAAAATTAAATGATTATAGCGGCGGAAATTCCGTCGAAATTAATTTATTTAATTAATTTTAATTTCAAAGATTAATTTCGCCGACGGAAAATTCCGTCGCCGATTCTAAATAAATTTAAAAAAAATAATTTAAAATATCAATAAACCAAAATTTTTTTGTACCACGATATAACATTTCAATTTATAAAACTAAAACTATAAAAACTAAAATTCAAATATCGGCGTACTCAAATAAAAACTAAATACCACCGTACCAATTCGGGAGGGGGAGGGGAGAGGGGGAGAGGGGGAGGGAGGGAGGAGGGGGAGAGGGGGAGGGGGAGAGGGAGAGGGGGAGGGGGAGAGGGGTGGAGCGGGGGGAGAGGCGGGGAGGGGCTCCCGCGGGTATCAAATGTCTCAAATGTTTACAAACAAGTATAAATTAATACAAAAATGTCTAAAAATGTCCGCAATCAACCTGGGGGAGGCGGGAAATTACCCTGGGAGTCCTGGCCGAGATGAGCCATCAACGGCCGCCACCGTCTTTGAGTCTCGCATGCCGTCTCGAATCTCTGCATGACGCCGATCGTTCTCCTCCCGCATCCGCGCCTCGAACCGCCAAAGCATCCGCAAGCTTTGCCCGCTCGCGTTTCTCCTCCTCCAACGCAGCCTCTCCAGAGTGTCGACCCTCGGATCATGAAACGCTGGGGCCGGGCTACATTTCGCCGACGGCCGGTCGACGTCGACGGCATTGCCGCCCGTAATCCCCATCCCTAACACTCGGGCTCCTCTCCTTGGATGTCCTCGAGAGGTGACCTCCCGCCAAACATCGTGCACGAAGGGGACGGGCTCGCGGAGGCGTTCCTTCGGAACAACGGCGGCTTGATATGCGGCACAAAATAAAACAAACAATTATAATCATATACACAATGTAAGGTACATAAATAAATTTACATATTCAAAATCAAGTCATTTAATGGTAGTTTACTTACAAAGGCGTGCAGCATCGATCGTCAACCCATTGCGGAGGTTGATCGGGCGCCGTAGAATTCCGAATATGGGTGCTAGCGTAAACATCCACAAAAGTGATATTCGGACCATACTCCCTTTCCTATAAATAAAATAAGCGAGATTATTACTTTGAAATTGTATATATAAATGCAACATTTAAACCGATTTAAAAGCATGCATACACTACATTTACACTAAAACTATGGATTTCATAGCATCAACATTGGCTCCCGCTAACATACGTACATAAACCTATTTAAAAGCATCCATACACTACTACATTTAAATTAACATACATACCATGCGGTCGTGATGCTCGGCGACCGTGAGCGTTCCCCGGTATGCAACGCCGCCGACCCCGAGGAGCTGCTCTATTGGCCTTGGCCTCGTTCGGATACGGCCTTCGCCGCGAGCGACCCCCAATATTCGCAAAATTGACCAAACACCTCACCGGTCATAAAAGTAGGACACAAGGGCCGTTGTCCCGCCGCGAGCCGAGCAAAGATAATAATTTTTCTTCGTGGTACCTATAAAAATATGAATATCTTGTAAACATATAATGATGACATTATAAAATTAAAAGAGTATAATCATTGTTAATTAAACTAATTAAGGATAGATAAATATGTTACAAATAAAATCCTTAAACGGCTTGTGAGCACGCTCAAAGAAAACAAATCTAGCCGTCTCCTCGCTGATGTCTGGATCCCAATAATATTTAGCCTACAACATATAATGATAACATTACAAAACTAAAAGAGTATAATCATTATTAATTATAACATTTTAATAACAAACTAACATTTAAGTTTTAAATAAAAACCATTAACACATTACCTTAAACTCATCCCACGCATCCTCCTTCTGCCTCTGTGGCAATTTTTTCCAGTTGGGCCAAAACTCGGTCATTTTCCGAGACCGCAGTATTGCCCGATCTTAGTGCCAGTGGTGGGGTATCCACCTACAAACCTGCCAAGTATATTTATACAATAACATTTTAACTTAAATAATGAATTATATATAAAGCAAAAAGGAACCAACTTATATCAAATTAATGAAGAGTTACTTACTGGTCATAAAGTGATGAGATCCGCACATATATCCTCCCCTCAGAATCGACGGTAGTCTGAGTACCGGCCCCAGAGGTGGAGCTAGTACTACTGTGTGAGGGGTCAACACCATCGCTACCGGATCGGGACGGTTGCGTCCCAGTAATCAAAGTGTAAATGGGCTTGGTCCTCTTACCCTTGCCCTTTCTACTAGAACTCATATCTGTATTACAGTAAAAATATTAAAATATACAACTTTAACAATAGGAAACAATATATTCACAATACATCTAAAACTTTAAAGTTCTAATAATCTAAAGCATTCACAATACATATAAAACTTTAAACTATTAATAATATAAAGCATTCACAATACATATAAAACTTTAAAGTTCTAATAATCTAAAGCATTCACAATATATATAAAACGACGGATATTAAAAATAATCTAAAGCATTCACAATACATATGAAACTTTAAAGTTCTAATAATCTAAAGCATTCACAATACATATAAAACTTTAAAGTTCTAATAATCTAAAGCATTCACAATACAATTTTAAACTTTAAACTATTATTAATCTTCGTCCCCATCATCATCACCGGACTCTCGAATTACTACAAAACTCGAGTTCTTCATCTTCGTCTTCGGACTCTGATGAATCAAACTCTGGTTCCTCTTCCTCTTCCTCTTCCTCTTCCTCTTCCTCTTCCTCTTCCTCTTCCTCTTCCTCTTCCTCTTCCTCTTATTCATCAATATCAATGTGCGCGAGATGACCTGAACGAGGCGGGGGAGTTGGCAAATTCACTGTAAGATATCCTCCTCGGGTTCATCAACATTTTGAGGAATATGAGTGACATCATCTAATGGATGATTAGCCGATGAAACGTTAGGTGGCACCGGCATTTCATCCTCTTGATAGGGTGTTTCTAATGACGACTCGTAGTTGTCGACGAGGGTAGGTTGTCAATCATGCTCCTAGCCTTGGTCATCCAAATGACCCACAATCCGTCGGGTCGCGGACGAGGGTAGGGAGTCATGTATACCTGTTGTGCTTGAGATGCTAAGATGAAGACGTCGTCGCCATTATGTCTGGACGAGTCCTTTACATCGACGAGGTCAAATATGGGGTGCTTCTTAACACCTCGCACAGCATCCCGCCAATCACAATTGAACAAGACAACACTGTTTCTACCGAAATACTCCACCTCGACTACTTCTTTCAGGACGCCATAATAATCATTCCCTATAAGCTTCACACCGCTATTCCACGTCAATTTAGAGCCCCCGTAAGCTTTGGTATGAAACACATAGCCATTCACGAAATAACCGTTGTATAAATGAACGTTCAAGTACGGAGATGATGCTAAATGTCTTAACCTCGCAGCTTTGGCATCACCCGGATGTTTTCTTCTATTCGTTAATATTACTAAATATGTAACAAACTAGGATACAGAAACTGTATCCTAATTTGTTTCATATAAGGTGCATCTAGGGTACCAGGATTGATATCAGGCGCTCAAACGTAGGCGACATAATCACCGTCCGCGATGCCGTCAATCGCCCCAAAATGAGATCTAGAACTAGATGTTCCTAAACTATTTCATCCACAGTTTTCTTACTTATTTGTTTGTAATTGAGATCAATTAAAGTCTCAACTCATGATCATTCGTGCTTACTTTTATTAGTTTAATATATTTGTTTTATTAGTTTAATATATTTGTTGGGTTATCAAAATTGTTATTATTCTTCCTAATTCTTTTAAATGGATATTTAATGTGATTTGTACCAAGCAAAATGAGTTCGTGTGAAATCTATAGTATAAATTAAACCCCTCCGTGAACAGTTCTATGAACAGTTCCGGAGGGGTTTTTCCCTATTTTGCCCTCACTATTTAGTATGTTTCCCATTTTGCCCTTAAAACGTAAATGGGCTTTGGATTTGGGCTAAGACTTTGGGTTTGGGCTAAGAGTGGGCTTTAGGAGGGTTTACTTAAATTAATTAAGTAACTGATATTTTTTTATTTTTTTTTTAAATTTAAAAAAAAAATTAATATGAAAAAAAAAAAAATACACCCGTGTGCTTGGACACGGGCATATGTACTAGTAATAACATATAAAGCAGATTCAAGGTGGTCTCAGTCTAAGTTGATCTTAAAGTTAGCAAATCTAATGACAAGTCCCAAATTCAACTAATGAAAATATTCTGACTAGCTTTTGGTTTCTCAAGCTTGAGAAGAAGGTTGGAACCCCTCCTGATACTACTGAGATATTATAATAGTTCTTTATTCAATTCAATGGAACCTACTCATAACAATTATACACTTACTATTCCTTGCCCCACCTTCTCCCTCGTACCCTACACTCACATCACAACACTAATTTTTTATTAATCCTCGTTTCCAAAATAGAGTAGAGAGTAGCTTTTATTGAATTGTCCCAAAATCCAATTCTAGTGTTAATGTTCAAGTTGGCAATCATAACCGAGTTGCTGTTGCTGTTGCTAGATGCTGAATCTCTAACATTTTCAACTTGGCCAACTTCATACTGTACAGTGCAGTGCAGATGTCTTTGCTTAACCCAATGAAATATTGGGGGCTGGTTACATTTAATTTTCTATTACCTTACAGAACAAAAGACTTTGCAAATTAATAAATTCCCAAGATATAGCTCCAATCGAAGAATAATAATATCATGATTATCCATGTTCATATTAAACTATGCATAATAACACAAAACTTTCAGGTAACAAACTTAACTACTAACAATGTTTCTTGAAGTGTTGTTCACATGAATTCTCATCAAAATTACAGATAACAGCCCCATATGTACACATACAGCAACGTTCAAGTCATACAAAAGTAAAAAAACACACACGCACACAGATCAGAAAGAGTAGCCCAATAATGTTCGATAACAACACCAACAAAGCCTTGGTCCCAATTCTGTTTGATAAACAAATATCCTTGACACCAGCATACAGAGGGCAGAATGAGAGTAATCCAAGTCCATTGACAACCTCCAAAAGAAAAATTAATAAAAATAGAAATGCCACATGCAGCAGAATAAGAGTAATCCAAAAAAAAAAAGCGTTAAACACACACAGCGATATGATTAAAATTGATTCAATTCTGTCAAAGAACCAATGCAAAGGAGGACAATAAGCCAATATTCCGAAAAAAAAAATGAAAAAACAAACCTAAGCGGTTAACCAATTTCTTGAAATTTCTTGAAATCGATAAATAAATAAATCATAAAAATTGATGAAGAGGGGGAATCGAAATACCTGGTTGATGAATACGAGAGAAGAGAGAGAAATTGACCGTGGAAGGAGGCGGACGGACCAACGGAGACGACGGCGTGAGACGGTGGAGAGGTGGACGGAACCCTAGATTGGCAAAAATACGTAACCCTAGATTGGCAAAAACCGCATCGGCAATATAATTGATTAAAAAGAATACAATCGAATGTAGTTTAAAGAGGGGAAATCACGTACCTTGAAGAAGAGAGAGCTAGGATTGAGAAATTGGATCGCTTCGAGAGGGAGAGAGAGACGCGGATGGTGAAGACGGTGGAGATGGTGGACAGCGAAGGTTCGTCACGGCGGAGACGGTGGAGAGGTGGACGACGGCGGCGATTCTTCTTCTAGGTCGCGAGAGAGCGGGAAGAGAGAGAAAGCGGGAAGAGAGAGAGGGAAATTGATACGTAATTGATATCGAGGGATTAAATGAGTTTTTATAATTTCTCCCGGCGACGGAATATTCCGCCGCTAAATATTAATTATAGCGGCGGAAATTAAATTCCGACGCTATAATTAATATTTAGCGGCGGAATATTCCGTCGGCGTAAATCCGGCAGCTAAACTATACGTACGCTCACCTGGATCGATGACATGGCACTCTCACCGACGGAAATTTCCGCCGCTGATTTTAAATTCAGCGACGGAAATTTCCGCCGCTATTATTAATAAATATAATTGTTTTCATTATATTTTTGAAAAAATAAATAAATCATTAATATTTATTAATTTTAATTTAATAAATATCATTATTTTTATTTATATAAAAATAAATAAATCATAATAATTTATGATATATTTATATAAAAATAAATAAATCATAAATATTAATTAATTTTAATTTTATAATGGCATTATTTTTATTTATATAAAATATGAAAGTTGTTTTAAATTACTCTCAAAAAAATAAATATGAGTCAATAAATATTATTTTTGAAAAATTTTTAATTTAATAAATATCATTATTTTTATTTATATAAAAATAAATAAATCATAAATATTTATGATATTTTTGAAAAAATAAATAAATCATAAATATTAATTAATTTTAATTTTATAATGCCATTATTTTTATTTATATAAAATATAAAAGTTATTTTAAATTACTCTCAAAAAAATAAATATGAGTCAATAAATATTATTGACTCATATTTATTTTTATGAGTCAATAAATATTATTGACCCATATTTATTTTAAATTACCATATACCCTATACCCTATACCCTATACCCTATATATATCCTATACCCTATACCATATACCCTATACCCTATACCCTATACCCTATACCCTATACCCTATACCCTATACCCCTATACCCTATACCCTATACCCCTATACCCTATACCCTATGCCACTATACCACTATGCCACTATACCCTATACCCTATACCCTATGCCACTATGCCCTATACCCCTATGCCACTATACCTATACCCTATACCACATACCCTATACCCTATACCCCTATACCCTATACCCTATACCCTATACCCTATACCCTATACCCCTATACCCTATACCCTATACCCTATACCCTATACCCCTATACACTATACACTATACACTATACACTATACCCCTATACCCTATACCCTATACCCTATACCCTATACCCTATACCCTATACCCTATACCCTATACCCTATACCCTATACCCTATACCCCTATACTATACCCTATACTACCTATACCCTATACCCTATACCACTATACATGCCTATACTATACCACTATACCCTATACCATATACCCTATAATTCTATACCCTATACCACTATACCCTATATCCTATACCCTATACCCTATACCCTATACCCTATACCCTTACACCTATACCACTATACCCTATACTCCTATACCCTATGCCACTTATGCCATGCCTATACCCTATACCCTATACATTCTATACTATGCCACATGCCCTATACCCTATACCCCTATGCCACTTATACCCTATACCCTATATCACATACCCTATACCCTATACTCTATACTCCCTATACCCTATACTTATACCTATACCCTATACCCTATACCCTATACCCTATATGGTTTATGGTTTAGGGTTAGGGGTTTAGGGTTAGGTTTGTGTTAGGTTTGTGGTTTAGGGTTTGTGGTAGGGTTTGGTGGTTAGGGTTTAGGGGGGTTTAGGGTTTAGGGTTGGGGTTTAGTGTTTTGGGTTTAGAGTTTAGGGTTTAGGGTTAGGGTTTAGGGTTTAGGGTTTAGGGTTAGGGAGTTAGGGTTTAGGGTTTAGGGTTAGGGTTTAGGGTTTAGGGTTTAGGGGTTAGGGTTTAGGGTTTAGGGGTTAGGGGTTAGGGTTAGGGTTTTGGGTTTAGGGTTTAGGGTTTAGGGGTTAATTAGGGTTAGGGTTTAGGGTTTAGGGTTAGGGGTTTAGGGTTTAGGGTTTAGGGTTTAGGGGTTAGGGGTTAGGGGTTAGGGTTTAGGGTTTAGGCCAAGTTTAGGGTTTATACAAAACAAGGAACTAACCAACTATTAGACAACACTGGAGATTATTGTCTCATAAGTAATAACTAAGATATCCGTAAAACAAAGACCCACATCATTACCGGAGACATAGTCTTTGTCTACAACGAAAAGAGCACCCAAAGTTCAAGCGAAAGGGTGATGACATATTTGTTAGGGGCTAAATATCCTTTTCAAACTTTCAAACCAACTTAATCGAACACCTCTAAATCCTCTCTCCCACGTCCTCTCTCTCTCTCTCTCTCTCTTTCTCTCTCCAAAGCAATTGAATTTGAAAATAACAAATATCGAGCCGCTCTTACCACAGTGCTATTTCATCTTTAATTTCACGTAATTCCACATTTCAATTCTCTCCCTTCTGTGCGGGTCCGAATGCGGGTTCGACTTCCCAGATTCCTTGACTTCCGAACAATGCAAGGCCCTAGAGGGTGTCTTTGCCTCCTAAGCCTTCATCGCGGATGACGGATATGGAGCTTGATGATGAGTGCGAGGAGACAACCCTTCACGATGTCAACATTGAAGCTTACGATGTAGATGATGACATGCACGGTGGTGGGGGCCGAGAGAGTACAGTGTGCTCGGCGGTAATGATGTGGGTCTTTGTTTTCTCGGATATCTTAGTTATGACTTATGAGACAATAATCTCCAGTGTTGTCTAATAGTTGGTTAGTTCCTTGTTTTGGACTAATCTTGTTTTTGTTTTATTTTGGATACTCCTCGACCTACCCATTCCATAACTTAACCCCGAACCCTCAAATCTCTTTAAAATCAAAAAGGTTTTTCTTATTGTTTTCCTAAATAAATGATAAGTGGCGAAATTAAAATTTAAATTCTTTGTCGAAACAAAAACGTACATGAATGTTCGTTCAAAACAAAAAAAAAAGAACATGATGACGCCACAACTTTCGGGATCTCACAAGGATGAATAAGCGGCTTGAGCGAATGTGGTACTTATAATGGCATTAAAAATTAAAATTAATAAATATTTATGATTTATTTATTTTTTCAAAAATATCATAAATATTTATGATATTTTAATGTTTTTTAGTTTGTTATTTTGTTAATTAGTTCTAAAAATAAACAAAAATTACATTTTGTTATCAGCAACGGAATTTTTCGTCGGCGATAAATAAAAAATATTAAATTATCGGCGGCGGAAATATTCCGTCGGTGTTTAATAAAAAAAAAAAAAAACATTTAATTTCACCGTCGGAAATATTCCGTCGGTGTAATATTTCAAAAAGAAAAATAAAAAATATTTTAATTTCACCGTCGGAATATTTCCGACGCTGATAAATAAAAAAATAAAAAAATGATATATTTTCACCGGCGGAATATTTCCGTCGCTGATAAAGATTTAGCGGCGGAATATTCCGTCGGTAAATCAACCGCCAAATTAGCGGCGGAAATAAACGAATATTCGAGGAATATTCGTTTTAGCGGCGGAATTTAGCGGCGGAATTAAATTCCGTCGCTAAATTTGACGCCAAAAATTTTCCGACGCTAAAGCCTATATTCCGCCGCTATTTAGCGACGGAATCTGTCCGTCGCTGATAATTCCGTCGCTAAATGACCTGTTTCTGGTAGTGTATGTACTAGACCCGATGTCTCGTGTGCTCTAAGCATGACGAGTAGGTACCAATCGGATCCCGGCGAACCACATTGGATAGCAGTCAAGAATATCCTCAAGTACTTACGAAGAACTAAGGATGTATTATTGGTCTTTGGAGGAATGGAAGAAGATCTTGTAGTTAAAGGCTACACAGATGCTAGCTTCCAAACCGACAAAGATGATTTCAGATCGCAGTCTGGATTTTTGTTTACGCTTAATGGAGGCACTGTGAGTTGGAAAAGTTCCAAGCAAAGTACCGTCGCTGATTCTATAACCGAAGCTGAGTACATAGCGGCATCCGATGCAGCTAAGGAAGCAGTTTGGATCAAGAAGTTCATTAGTGATTTGGAAGTCGTTCCAAGCATCAGAGATCCTATTGAACTTTACTGTGACAACAATGGTGCCATTGCACAAGCAAAGGAACCAAGGTCACACCAGAGATCCAAACACATACTTCGACGTTTCCACATTATTCGAGAGATATGTGAAAGGGAAGACGTAAAGATATGCAGAGTAGACACTGATGACAACGTGGCGGACCCATTAACTAAGGCTCTCCCGCAAGCTAAGCATGATGGTCATGTTAGGTCCATGGGTATTCGATACATGGGAGATTGGGCCTAGTGCAAGTGGGAGACTGTTAGTGTTATGCCCTAGGCCTATAATTGATAGACTTATGTGTTGACATTATTTATTATTTTATGAGATGTTTATCATTTGATTATTATATGTGTTTTGTGTATTTGTTTATAATAATCTCCGTCCCTAATTATTAAGAGAATAATTAGTATAATTGTCAATGGATAATCATACGATGATTATATGCAAAGAGATGCACATTGAAATTATGGGTACTTGTTAGTGAACAAATGACTAGACTTGACCCGCATGAGATTTATGTCATGGTCAAATGTCATAATTAAATCTCATAAGGTTACTTCATTTAGTCCCTAGACCTGAGATTATCATGACCTTACATATGATGAAAGTCACGTTTGATTTTAGTCAAACGATATCTTAACACGATATCTATAAAGGCTAATTTTGGCATGATCGGATTCATGATGGGAAGGATGATAAGTCAAGATGGAATTTGTCCCTCAAAAGAGAGATGTTTTTGCTTGGGCTCCTCGATGAGTGATAATGATGAAAGTGTATGGCCATACCCCAATACGATTGGATTATCATTATACTCAAGATCGAGAAAGCATTGAACAAAGAACAAGTTGACATGGACCATGACTTGTGTTCAATATAAAATCGTGAGACAAAGGGAGAAATGAAAGTGTACCATTGGAAACGTGAACTTTTATGTTATATTATTTGGGTAGACATAATGGCTTGCTAGAGTCCGCTTATGTCTTATGAGGGTCAATATGATCGAGCTCATTGCCAACATAATATAATCCTATTGGGTCACACACAATTAGAATGAATTTGATAAACCAAGGGAAGAATGATTGAGAACTCCTCACTTACCTTGTATGGTCATGCGACACATCAAGGCCATGAGCCTCGTGTGGTCGTGCGACACAAGAAGTCATAAGGCGGTTTACAGAGCTGGTTTCCTAATTTGATTAGGAAACATATTCTATGCTAAAGTAGTATAAATATAACAGTCTATCAACCCTTTAAGCCTAGCCGAAATTCTCAAAAGAAAACACAATACTCTCAATATTCTTCCAAGGTTTAAAGATCTAGCAATCTTCAAGAAAAGTTCTTGAATTCATTCAAAGGTGTGGATACCGAAAGAGGGTCTTCGCTCGTTCATCGATCAAGGCCTAGAGTTCAAGCAAGTTGAAGAACGAAGTTTGTGATTCGAAATCACATAATCAAATCGTTCGATAGCTCAAGAACGGAAAGCGTTCAAGGTTGGTTATATCTATCTCATAGTTTTTCAAGTTAATCATATAGAACGGATCATAGGGCTTCTTGGATTTTATATTATTTGATGCTTAATTCCGCTGCGCATGGACCCGTAAAACCCAACAGGAACCACTTTCTTAGGCGCCTTTCCTTTGGTTGCCACCTCTACCAGCTCCGCCTGCGATTTTGTGAACGAAGTCTCAACAATAAAGTCTGCCAACGTTTGTGCCTTAATCGCCTTGCGAGAATAATATTTGATATCAAATTCTGTTAACTCAATAGACCATTTCAATAGCATTCCCGCCGTATCTGGCTGTTGGAGAATCTTTCTTAACAAAGTATCAGTCAGGACTGTTATCGTATGGGTAGTGAAATAGGCCCTTAGCTTTCTGGCAGCGATCACCAAAGCGTACGCTAATTTCTCTGCATTGAAGTATCTCGCCTCCACCTCTCTTAATTCCTTAGATACATAATACACTGGTTTTTGTACACTTCCCCCCTCCTTCACCAACATCGTGGCAACTCCATAATCAGATGCCACCAAGTATACAAACTACTCATCTCCCTCAACTGGGCTACATAATAATGGCGGCTTCCCAAGATAACTCTTCATTTGTTTAAAGGCCTGATTACACTCCTCATTACACGGGAATTTCTGTCCACCCTTCAAGACATTGAAAAAGGGCAAACACCTTTCAACTGACCTAGATATGAAACGCCCCAAGGCAATGATCCTTTCATCCTAGCGTTGAATCTCGCGGATTGTTTTCGGTGGCGACATGTCCAGCAAAGCCTATATATTTCCAGGGTTGGCTTCTATTCCCCTTCTGTTTACAAGAAAACCCAAAAATTTTCCGTCTGTGACCCCAAAAGTACATTTGCTAAAATTCAATTTCATTGAATTTTTCCTTAAGATGCAAAAAGTTTCAGCGAGATCCTCGAGGTGGTCGCCATCTTTGGTCTTAATCACCATATCATCAATATAAACTTCCACATTCCTCCCAATATGTGACTTGAAAACCTCATTGGCCATACGCTGGTATGTTGCCCTAGCATTTTTAAACCTAAACGACATCATTTTATAGCAAAAATTTCCCTTTGGTGTTCTGAAAGAATTTTTCGCCTTGTCTTCCTCCGCCATTTTAATATGGTGATAGCCTTAATAGGAATCAAGAAGCTAAACACCTTATGCCCTACAATGGAGTCTACCAATTAATCAATCTTAGGTAAAGGATAACAATCCTTGCGTCATGTCGTATTCAGATCTGTAAAGTCTATTCACGTCCTCCACTTCTTGTTTGCATTCAACACTATCAATAGGCAAGCCAACCAATCTGGGTATTGAATTTACTCTATGATTCCTGTCTTTAATAATTTTTCAACTTCCTCCAGAACTGCCTTTTCCTTTTCTGCCGACAAATATCTAACTTTCTGCTTGAATGTTTCTACATTCGGATCCACGCTTAGACAAGCATGACGACATTCCCATCTACTCCTCTAATGTCTTCAGGTTGCCAAGCAAACACGTCCAAGCTTTGCTTTAAAAAAGCAATGAATCTTTCTCGCTCCTCCTTCGATAATTGCTTCCCGATTTTAATCTTGTGCTTAGGGAAACTAACATTAATCTCCACTTTTTCCAATTCCTCCAAAGCCTGAATATCTGGCTCATCTCTAACTTGCAAAGTATCAACTTCAATTCTATTCCTTTTCTTGCCATTGGCGAGAACCTTCTCATCATTTTTGGCAACATTCTTTCTGTGGGTTGCCCATCCATAGTCTCTATTTCAATCTTCTCACACTCTTCAAACTCCTCAATTTTAGGATCTTCCCTCTACACAAGTCTTATAGCCCTTACACAGTTCAAATTAATGCTTAAGCTTACTAGTTCCATTGACAGATTTATCTCGCCAGTGACTTCTTGCTCTATTATCTTTTCTGTTTCTCGCCTCTTATCTGTCTCCATCATTTCACCTTCTAATAACAGTGATTGCCTCACTTTTCAAACACCCAATGCCGTTGGGGGTGGGATAATTTACCCTTTGATGCGAAATTGATACGACCATTTCGAAACTCTACATGAATGGAATCCTTACTATAACATTGTAGGGAAATACTAGATCAATCACCATAAATTCTATTGTGCGAGTTCTGGCAAATCTTCCTTCCCCAATCTCAACGGCCAAAGCAATTGTCCCCTTAACCCTCACCGTATGGTTTGTGAAACCTTATAGGAAACCATTTTAGGGGATCAAGTTTGCCTCAGTATAGTTCATCCTTTTGAAGGCATCATAGTACAAAATGTTGCGGCTTGCCCCAGAATCTACCAATACTCGCTGAACAATGTTGTTTCCCAGATAAATTGTTATTACTACAGGCTGGCTTCCATGACTAGCTGTCACCGCCAATTCTCTCCTTGAAAAACTTATCACCCTATCCTCATTAGGCGGGTATTCTATCACATTAAAGCTATGCGATAATGACATGATCAGATTGTCGTGTTGAGAGATGCTTGGGGTTGGGTCTTGGATAACATAAATTAAATTTCTCTCTTCTCGCGCCACCTGCCCTCCTTCTCAACATTTTCTCCAAGCTCCCCATCATCAATTTTCATCTGAATCACCCTCTTCAAATTGTGTAACAATCAAAGGGAGTAATGGCCCACTTGCATCGTTCTGTGATACTTGCAAAGCTATTTCTGATTCTCAAGCGCAAAGCACAGAAAAGTTCTTGGTTGCTGCGAATTAGAACCAAGTTCTTCGTTGAACCATCTTCAAGATCTCGTGTTTATCCACTGTTTTAACTTATTTCAAATTTCACAATCTTCCTTGGACGGCTAACCCGCTCATGCTCCGCGCCACCTCTCTTCCTCTCCGCCTGTTGTGACCTCCTCTATGCCCTTCTTTTTCTTCCTTCACATATTCAATTCTTTCCTTCACACTCTTTCTCGCCATAGATGTTGAGGCGGGAATGACTGGGACTTCATCATTATCATCTCCCTCACAATATCCTCTAACCCGCTCATACAACTCGCCTGCGTTCAGGCATCCTCATTCCCAATTGCCCGCTAAAATACAGTAAACGAGCTGACAATCTTGCGTTGTATAGCATGATGATGTTACTTTGCTCTATGTCTGAAATATTATTGGCCACCTTCATGAATCTCTCCGTATAACTAGTTATCCCCTCACCAGGCTTTTGCCTAATACCACATAACTCTTGCTTCCTCACTAGCTGTACTCTAGAGGCACTGAATCTTGCCAAAAACTTTCTTTTAAAATCTTGATACCCCCACGATTGAATCTACGACTTATGTGAGAAACCACTCTGTCAGCGTGATCGGCCAAGGTAGGTACCAAATGCCTCTACACAAATCGTCGCATCACTTTTGGCGAGCATATACATTGTGCTTCAAAACCTCAAATCCAACTGGGCTCGCTCTTGCATTCCACGAATATTCTCTGGATAATGACGACATGCGAAAAGTTGGATTTGACATGACTCGACCTTCACTTCTGGCGAAGTAGGAGTCCTTATCTTTCCTCTCGCTTTATTTCCGTTCACGGCTCGCTCGATCCCTTTGCCATTTCTTTCTTCCAGTGGTCCTCCTCCTTTTCCTCAACTTTCTATGTCGACTAGGCTCCTTGTTTCGGCGAGATCTTTCAGAATCTCGCGATCTTCCTTCTGAATGCCTTTAGTCGCTTGGCTTATACATCTTATCCATGGTAGACCCAGTGTCTATCTCATCACCGTCATATTCATAGTAATAAGATGAATATCGCGAGTTGACAGATTGATAATACAACTTCCTTCTTTTTCCATCCTCTACGATCTCCTGAGATCTCCTTTTCCCTATCACTCCTTCGTATCTCGCCTTAGTAACTTCCCTCCTTTCGACCCTTGATCTGTCTTTTAGCGGCGGCATGTCACGTTCTCTCCTATCTTGCACCTTATACACACTTTGACTAATAACTTGCCCCCTTACTGGGCTATTTCCAACTGTTATTCCCATGATATTCTGCAGGATCTGTGTGGGTTATTGCCTCATTTCCACAAGTCTGTTGTTGTTGGCAAGAATTTGTATCAACAACTCATTGTTTGCTTTAATCCTATATGCCTCTACTATAACTTCAGCTTCTGTGAGGGGCAAAGGCTCATTGTTTGAGTTAATCGTTATTTGGGTAAGTTTTAATGTTTTTATGATAGTTAATATATCTCACTTATCTCTTTGTCAACTATTTAAAATGAAATTACTATTTTATTCTTAAAATTTTAAAGTCCGATTTATAATTTGGAAGTGAGACAAAAAGGGGTAGGCAGTGCAAGCTGTGAGCAATGAAATTAAACCCATAAATATATTACTTCCTCCCTCCATTTTATAAAAATATTACAGTTTACTCTTAAATTTTCTGTTTGAGCAATACCAAAATTTTTGAGAAATGTATTTTTTATTATGTTTGTACATTTTGTAACAAGATAAACTAGCATTAAGACAATTTATTTATTTAAAACATAACACTTATTTTATTTTAAAACCGACTAAAAAGTTTTTGCATGTATAATTGAAATGGATGAAGTATTTAAAGTTTTAAACTAGCAAATACATCATTAACTTAAAGGAAACATATTTAATAATACAGTAACATGTTTAAAATCCAAGCAAGGTTTCTGCCTCTTCCACCACAGTAGACAAATAATCCGAATTCCTAACGGAGCAATCCGCCCGAACTTCCCCCTTCCTGCCCGTCAACACGTTCAACTGCCCCATCTTCACCATCCCATCCACAAACTTCTCAAAAAACAGCGACTCATTCACCGCAAATCCTACCACAATCCCCCGAGTCCTCTTATCCGTATACAAATCCTGATCCGAAGTAAAAAGCCCTTGCCGGTTCATTAGATTGACAAAATACTTATTATCAAACAAGTTTGGAGACCGAATATCCATCATGACAGTGTTGTTGGACCTAGGAGCCGGGCATGCGGTTTTAAGGTTGTTGGCAAAGGTTTTGTCGAGGGTGGGGTCTTGGGTTGGGTAGAGGCGGCTGTCAAAGGAGGAGCAGTGGCTGATTATTGTGGCCACCGGATTGAGGGGCTACCGGAGAGGGCCACCACGGGTTGGGGTGAAGTTTTTGGTGGCTAGGGAGGTTAGGAGGGTGGTTGTGTTGGCAAAGGGTGGTGGGAGGTTGGCTAGGGTTGCGTTTCTTGTGGCAAAGGTTAGTCCGTCTCTTCGGCCCAAGGGGATGTAATAATCTGGACCTCCTGACTGCAAATAGTTCATGGTTGAAATTTTGTTAGTAAGAACATCATATTGCAGGTTAAATTGTTGGCACAAGTATCAAACAAGTTCATTTTTCATTTTTCATAATCTAATAAAAATTGTACCTAGTCCACTGGTGCGGTAAATGTCTTGGATAAATCTTTATAGAGATTACTTTCCTGACTACTCATCCTATTAATATCAAGATATAGCACCTTCGTAAATTCGAGATCGATTCCTGCTGACTGAATATCAATTTAAATGATAAATGTTTAATAATGATTTTGATGCTACCACGCCAAACGGGTTGTACAGGAACAAATTTGAGCAGGAAAATGGATACTCTGGCTGTCCTCTTTGGATGGTCTTTGATGGTCACATCAACATGCACAATTGTCCCCTTAACTAGGCCGGGGGTGTCACCGGCGAATCCTCCGGCGTGAGTAAGTGAAAGTGATGTGTTACAAAACAACCTGATAACAAAAGAAACTCTGAGAGAGAGAGAGAGAGAGAGAGAGAGC
The DNA here is from genome assembly GCA_022495995.1 of Adenophora triphylla var. japonica. Taxonomy (NCBI): domain Eukaryota; kingdom Viridiplantae; phylum Streptophyta; class Magnoliopsida; order Asterales; family Campanulaceae; genus Adenophora; species Adenophora triphylla. The sequence goes on from JAFEMH010007000.1 coordinate 91,405, forward strand.
TTAGAGAGTGTATGAGAGACTTACAAAATAATATTTTTCAAGTGGCTTCAAACACTGGCATATCCTTCCAGTACCTGCATGTGCGCTATGCATGGAGGGACCTTGATGTCGTCAATCCTCCACAACAAGATGCTTCAAACTCTACATCCCAAAGTTAGTAAAGGGAGATTACCGTTCGCCTGGCCGCGCTGTGGAAATCACTCCATTTTGATGGTTACGCCTTGTTCATCACCGGTTTTATTCCACGACTGTCAACTTACTTAGAAAATGATGACGGTTATAGTGAGGTACACACGTGGCAGTCCAATCGCTCATTCATCATTCCACGTTATCAGCCACGCAAGTCGCCCGCCCAGACGGCAAATCTTCAGGTGCGGCGACAATCCTCATATTGCCGCCCGATCCTTTTCCTCCGCCTACGCAGATTCTCGCGGGATTCTCGCCGAGATGACTTTTATCCTCGCGTGCATTACTAATAACCAAGGAGCACTTTGTTTCCCGCTTAGGCTTACTCTCACGTTTGTCTGCCTACCTGCGTCGCCTCTTTACGTGATGTTGCATTAGTCGCTATACTTAGCCCACTTTTATACCCCGTACCATCGCGTACTTGGCCGGTATACGCGCACTTTCGCCAACTTGGGCGGCCCATTACTTCGTTTCGGACGCTGGGGCCGACTCCATCGTTTCATAAGCCCAAACCCATGTTTTCAGCCCCCCAGTTCGAGACGGCAGGGCCCCCAAGTTCGAGACATCCGGCAAGTGACCATTTCCGTATGACTTAACTCAAGACTCTCGCTCATCCTCCGCATGGCGAGATTAGGTGGACACCGCTTGACACCTGGGGCCACGTGTCACTCCTGGGTCACTCCCGGCCGACGGGGGTCGAACCAAGGCGGATGTACCGTGTAAGTACCCAAATCAGCTCATGCCTTCCGGTTAATTTTCCCGACATTTCGGTAAATTTCCCGGTAATTCCCCGGACCTTCCTAGTGTTCCTGGAATGTCTCGGAACAGTCAAATTTAAAATTATGGTTGTAAGGAGCCTTCCTAATTAAGAAAACACGTTTTCTTAATTAGGGAGAGGCTTCTAGAATGATGCCACCTTGCATGGTTCTAGAATCTTTGAGTCATTGTGGATAATGCCGCACGGCCTCATTTGCAAAGAGCTTCTGGCAGCCGCACGGGCTTCATTAGCCTTATCCAGCATCGCCTATAAATAGAGCCCTCCTCTACCCATTTCAAAACACACAATATATGAGAAAAATACTCAATCCACTCGAAAGACGTGAAGAAACCGCTTTGGGAATTCAAGAAGAAGAAGAAGGAAGGCCAAGAAGCTACATCCCTCCTCCTTGAAGACCAAAGATCGACCTCTCCTCCTAGCTCCGTCCCGAGAAGCAAAGGAAGTCATTGGTAACCTCGCACACCCTATCCTTGCATCCTAATTGCTTTATAAATTGCTCATTGCATTGTCTTTATATTGCTTGGGACTTGGTAGCTTAAAGATCACATCTTTATCATCCCCTTTCCCCTTTGCATGCATTAAGACCTCATTTATCATAAAAATGTAGTCTTTTTCATAAAGGTGCATCCTTTGCACCTAAAACCCCCATTTTCCAATAAAAATGTTATCTTTATGCATCATTTGCATATAAAGACCAAATCTTTTTCAATAAAAATGCATCCTTTGCATCAAAACCCCTTTTTCAATGCATCATTTGCATAAAAATCAAATCTTTATGCATCATTTGCATAAAGATCATTTCTTCAAATCAAAAAGCATCATTTGCAACCTAAAAAATGTCATCTTTTCATTAAAGATTCATTTTTTCATCATGCATTTCCCCTTTCCCCCAACCTTGGAACGGACCGGTGTAAAAGTTCTCATCTTTGCATCGTTCCTTCCATTAAAGGTTCATGATTTCTTTAGGAAAAGGATAACCTTGAACCCTATATCTCCGATTATCGCTTAAGAATGAGTATGAAGCCTCTATACGAGCTCGACCGTCTTAAAGCGTAGGATTGATGGGCTAAGGACATTCCTTCCTAAAGAACCTCATCTTTGACCCAAAAGAGAGTCATTCTCTCGATCACGCAAGTCCCGAGGGTCCCGAGGTGTTAAAAATGCGATGATCATAAGTCATAAGATGAGGACGGGATCATAATCCCAAATACATAAATTCCAAGGAATCCCGAGCGACAACCAACAAATGGTTTGCACGTCCGGAAGACAACTTGGGACACCCCCCCCTTATTTTCAAACACATGCACACAAAGAAAGCACGCAAGCAAACACGATTAATGAAATCTAGGGAGACTTGATCCGGGAAGGCACTTTGGGTGAACGCCAAACGTTCTTCCCAAGGGGTAACTTAACCTCCGAACCCATAAAACCTTTTTTTCAAAGTTTTGAGGTAATCAAAATGGCGTGGCGACTCCGTTTTTCAAATAACTCGGATGTCTTCAAACTCGCGTGAATTCCAATAACCAAAAATTTTGGGCACACATTCACAAGCTTTGGCGACTCACTGGGGATCATCCCAAAGGAGAAAAGCTTTATTTTCAAAACAAAAGTCGATACTTGGTATATAGGTGGACCCCACTTACCCTTCCTGTATCGCTCCCTAACCCGGGGCTTGGGATAACAAGGTGGTTTAACAATCCCACGTACCAGGATCCCCTTTTCGAAAAAAATAATTTTGAAAAAATACGTAAAGCTTTTCCCTTTGAGCGGGTTAGACTCCCCTCGCCTATTTCATTAATCGTGCTTGCTTTCTTTTACCATGGATTGCATCATTTGCATCTTGGAATCTGTGCATATTTCGAAACGAAACAACCCAAAAAATAGCAAAAGGAGTGGAACCTGGAAAATTGATCCATGCGAGCCGTACGGCTAATCCTCATTGGATTTCGACCATACGACTCTCGGTGGCAATTCCACCAGAAAAATCATGGTTAATCTGAGCCTCTAGCGGCTTGGGGCTATTCAGCTCCACGGCCGATCAGGGCTTCCCAGAAAATTTACGTGCTTATGTGTTGCATTCTTCCCCGCGTCCCAAAAATCATTCCTTTAAAACACATTTATGAAAATCTCTGTTTTAACTCAAAAAGGAACAATTTTAGGAGACCGCACACTACGCGCACCCGATATATCCTGTACACTTTTGCACGCACGTCCCTCAAACCCGAGGTGGTTCCAGCTGAGTCACGGACAGCCTTACGATGCTCCGGGCGCGCACGGAATCATCCCAACCTCCCCTATGGCAGCCAAATGTTGACCAATGCAGAATCCCGTGTCACACGTTTCAAAAAACCGTGACTTTTGGTTGGTTTTTGGTCTGGTCCGTGTCATATAGCCCAGTTGCATACCCACGTAAAGGTCAAGCCTTAGCTCATAACGGAAGCCAAGATTCTCGCTCAAGCGAAATTCTGCCGAAATTCCGACAAGAAAAAATCGGTGGGATCTTGACTCGACATTGACTATTGACCTTGACCCGCACGAAATGCGTAAGAGTCAAGACCAAGTCTTTGCCCAAAAATCAAAAGATCTTTTCGCTCAAGCGAAGCTCTGCCAAAATTCCGACAAGGAAAAATTGGCAAGATCTTGACTGGCATTGACTTCGTATTCTGACTCACGCATCCGCGCATGCAACGAAGTTCAATGTGACACTGCGTCATCCGGCTTTTTGCCGCCCGACCCATGCCTATTATATTCTCGGACATTACCGAAAGTCAAAACCGTCATTCGCTGCAAGCGAAACTCACAAAGATCCGTCGAGGCAGAGAGACGAGACTTTCACGGTATTGCCTTAAATATAATCCGCATCGCTCGTGCGTTGAAAGGTCCTATGACCCGCTAGACCCGATAGGAGCGTTCTTTACTCTCGGTCGGTGGGATCACGCGTGCCCTATAGGACCTCGCCCGGGCCGCCCGCCTGGGAGGTCGAAATACAGGTGGAATACGAGGGGCTTATAGACGTAGTGACGGAAACCCACTGATCCAGGATCTAGAGTAGTTGTGAAAAAAGAAGGGCAGAATCCCTTTTCCAACCAAATAGATATTAATAAAAGACACTGTTTTAAGTAAACTTGAAGATTCTAATTTGCATATTGCCTGAGCCTTCAGCCTAAACACCTACCCCGAGTCTAAACCTTTCCTATCCCTTTCCCGCAGCGAGAAAGAAGTGGGTGAGAACACCGGGTCAGCGACTTGTTAGCGCAGAATCCTCGGACAGCCGCGAGAATCCTCGGTTTTGTCGGCTTTTCAGTGTCAAAATGGCTAACATGGTAATCCACAACGGTAATAACAGCAGCTTGGAGGGGCTATCCCAGTTCAACCCAGGCCTCACATCTGGTATGATGTATGTGATTGCGAAGACTGCCTAGAGTATGAGTATCAAGAATGGATCAATGAGGACGCTCCTTCAAGGAAGAAGAAGAAGAGAAAGTCCACACAGCAGAAGCTTAAGGAAAGATACGAAGCTGGGGACAAGAGCGTAGGAACTTTGGGAGAGCCCTCGGGCAAGTTCGACTACTATGTCAGTTATGCCAAGGAACCCATCAAGGAACCCGTCACCCCAAGCACAGTCCAGCCTGATACCCCCGTGTACAGTGATCCTCTTGAAGCAGAAAGTGCTGAATTTGTGGCCATCGTGAAGTTCAATAAGAAGCTAGCAGATCTGGAAGCAGAACACAGAAAGCCTATTGAATACGTAGCCAGTCAAGGAAGAATCAAGATCCCCTCTGAAGAAGACTTCATCAGCATTATCCAAGCCAACCCTTCTGTTGGCTACACTGACAAGGTTGTGGTGTCCAAGATCAGTAAAGAGAAAATGAGTTATCGGCATGCATTGATAAGATGAGCCGAGACCCTTCGGTCAGTGAGTCCGGTCGCTACAGAAGAGCTAGGCTGAAAGATTGCAACAAGTTACTTTAGTTCCCCTCACCATCTTTCCACGATCAGGCACTGTTAATGATTTCCGCAAGTTTTTGATCAGTTCGAAGTCTCCAACTTTCTGAAGAACGCCGACAAGACTGCTACTCCCCGGGGCAACGTGACAAGCAGAGTGAGATCCCGGTCTAACCCTTGCCAAGTCCCCCTCGAGTCAATAAGTAGTGTAGGGTCCTAGTCGGTGTTGTCTATTCGGTTGAGTCGGGAATCTTCGAATTCCAGTTCTCAGAGTCATCAGAAGGCCTCACGCTGAGGATTATGAAAATGTAATCGATGTCATCTTTCCCCTTATCTTGAATGAAATGACAAATCTTTGATTATCCTCTTATTGCCAACTTAACAAATGATAAATTAACTCAAAACTTAACAATAGTTAATAATGAATCATTTGAACAAGATGCGAAACACACTAAACGAACAATACATTAAAGAAATCTTTAAGCGGGTTTCAGAAAAAGAGAAAACCGGGCCCCAGTTGCCGAGGAGGTTTTGATAAGTGTGAACTTGGGTACTATTGAGGAACCTAAAGAGACACAGATTGGAAGCTTCTTCCGAGGGGTTGAAAGGACGGATTGATTGAGAATTTTGCTTTCGGAGAATACGTCGACGTGTTTGCATGGTCATACAAAGATATGCCGGGGCTAGACGGTTCGATAGTAGAGCCACGAGAATCCCTTTAGCACCGAGATGCTAAGCCGATAAAGCGAGCGAGAAAAATCAAGCGGAATGGTCTCTACGGGTCAAAGAAGAAATTGAGAAGCTACTGCGGGTAGGATTCATCGAGTCATTGAATACCCGACATGGTTGTCCGACATCGTGGCCAGTAACCAAGGCGATGGGAAGGTCTTGCTTTGTGTGGATTTCAGAGATACGAACAAGGCCCCAAAGACGACTACCTACGCAAACATAGACATCCTGGTGGATTCCATGCCAACTACGAAGTCAAATCCTTCGTTGATGGTTTTGCGAGCTACAACCCAGATCAAGATGGCCGAGGAAGACCAAGAAAAGACGGCCTTTACCACACCGTGGGAACCTCTTGTTATACGGTAATGCCATTCGGGCTCAAGAATGCGGGGCTACTTACCAAAGGGCGGCGGCCGCACTTTTTCATGACATGATCCACAAGGAGATTGAGGTCTACGTAGACGACATGATAATCCACTCCAAAGGAGAAGGTGGGGCGGCACTTTGTTGACCTACGAAAATTCTTTGAGAGGTGAGACGGCGTTCCATGAGACTAAACCACACCCGAATGCACCTTCGGAGTGACAAGGGGAAAAGTGCTTGGGTACGTAGGTCACGGAGCGAGGTATAGAAGTTGACCCCAGAAAGATCAAAGCTATCATGGATATGAGGCCACCTCAAACCCAGGAGCGAGTCGAAGCTTCATGGGTAAATTGCGGTACATCGGTAGTTTCGTCAATCGGTTGACCACTATGTGCGAGCCCATCTTGAGCTTCATGAAGAAGAATGTGGACACGAGAATGGACCGAAGAATGCCAAGACGCCTTTGACCGGATCCAAGGCATACTTAGTGCATCCCCGGTACTATGCCCCCACATAGACGAAGCCTCTTACGCTCTATCCTAAGCATCCTGGAACACGGCGAGTTGGGGCTATGCTTGCTCGAGAAGAAAGATTCTCGGGTAGAAAGTGCCATTTACTTTGTCGGTAGGAAGCTACGGGGAGTGAGCTCAATTATTCGGCGTGTGAAAAGACCACGTGCGGGGCGGAGTGCAGGTAGTCGGCAAGTTGAAGCATTATATGCGAAGCCCACCACAAGTGAACTTGGTCTCGAAAATGGACCCCGTGAGTACATCTTTGACAAGCCTTCCCTTTATCGATGCGTCTAGCGAAGTGGTCCTTCTTCTTGGCGAGAATACGACATCAACTATGTGACCCGAGAAAGGCCATCGAGGGTCAAGCATTGTCGAGATCGCCTAGCAAATTTCCCCGGTAATGAAGACGAGAGGGCACGAACCCCAATTTCCGAGATGAAGGGATCTTTGCGAGTTGAGCACGAAAATAGATGGCGGTTATTCTTTGACGGAGCCGCTAACAAAGAGGAAATGGTGTGGGAATGCTTTATTGGTCGATCCAAAAGATGAGCATACCCCGCTAGCCCTCAAGTTGAACTTTCTGCCACGAACAATGCCGCGCGAATATGAAGCTTTGCATTCTTTGGTTTGGAGAGCGCCTTAGAAAAGAAATGTCGAGGCTCGAAGTTTACGGAGACTCGGCCACGATCATCGACCAAGTTTCAACAAGTGGAAAGGCGTAGACCTGTCTGCAACGGTATCATGCCTATATGGAGGAGTTATTTGGGACGGTTCGAGAGAAGTGACTTTCCACTACTTGCAGGGGAAAAGAAGCAGTTCGCGAGATGCCTAGCTACTCTAGCCTCGTTGGTAGAGATCCCCAGGAAAAGCCATAAAGCCCTTGAGTGGGTAGAAGAGAAGCCCAAACGACTTTACGTTGTGAAGTGGACTGGGACTCGAGCCTATAAAGGAACCTTGGTACAATCAGTTACCAATTCCTCAAAGACGGAGAGTCGGCTTTGGGAGACGAAGAAGGTAGACCAAAAGAAGGAGTCGAGCTAAAAGCTTGCGAGCCACGAAAAGGTTGGCTTCTCGGTACGTCATTCTAGGAGGCAACCTATACAAGAAGCGGTATCAAGGACCACTCCTCTTATGTGTCACTCGAGAAAGAGCGAAGAGTTGATGACCGAAGTCCCACTTGATGGTCCACTGCGGTCCTCGCATGAATGCCCGAGCCACGATGCAAGTGATCCTCGAGAATGGGTTACTCTTTTGGATCTCCGTGGAAACGAGGCGTTGCATTCGGCACGTCAGAACTGCGACAAATGCCGGCGGTTTGCTAACCTCAATCATCTCCCACCTCATGACACATCTTGCATGGCGACTCCTTGGCCGTTTGCAACTTGGGGCATTGACGTGATAGGGAAAATATCCCCGGCGGGAAACGTGGGCACGAAGTTCGTGTTGGTAGCCATCGACTACTTCACCCAGTGGGTAGAGGCCAAGTCTACAAGGTCCTCACTTCCCGAAAAGTGGCCCGGTCATCAAAGAAAACATAATGTGCGAGATATGGGGGTGCCCAGCGAGATCATTTCGATAATGGAGTCACACTTCGAAGGAGGCTGCGATAGGCTAGCTGTCGAGAATTGAGTTACTCGCCCTGAAGTACGTCCCCGTCTGAGACCTCGGACCAATGGAGCCGTGGAAGGCTGCTAATAAGACACTCGAGCGGATCATCGGAAGATGGCCACCGTGGTCGTGATTGGCCCGAAAAGCTGCACCCTAGCACTCTGCAGGGCTCTGAGACGTCTGTCGAAACGGCCCACGGGAGAAACTCCTTTTGCCACAACTACGGGATGGAAGCAGTGTTACCGGTGGAGTTGGAAATCCCGTCATTAAGGGTCCTCACTGGAAAAGCTTGGTGTCAATGAAGTGGAATGGTTGCGCGGCGGCACTTGACGAATTAGCCACCTTGACGAGAGAAGGCTAAAAGCCATGGAACACACCGAGCCTACCGGAGCGAATGGCGGGCGTTTGATAAAAAGGTCGAGGCCGAGAGACATCAAGAGGGTGACTTAGTCTTGAAAGTGAAGCCCCCTACCAGAGACTGACCCCACAGGAAAATGGGAACCCGTCTGGATCGGCCCTTATGTGGTGCGAGAAAATGCTGTCGGGAGGAGCAATGAAGCTTGCGAGACTTGGATGGCAACCCCTTTGTCCACCCGGTCAGCGGTGATAAACTCAGAAGATACTATGTACGATAAAAAAAAAAAAATAAAAAAAAATAAATAAAAAAAAAAAAAAAAGAAAAAAAAAAGAAAAAAAAAAGGTGCAAAAAAGAGTAATGCCCGGCTAAAATTTGAAAACCCCAAAAGGCGAGTCTAGAGGCAAAAGACGAGCGCACATGAAAAAAAAAATTTTAGTTCACGGAATGAACTACGAAGACTGAGCCCCTTAGCCTTTCTTGTAAAAGGGGAACGTAGGCGGCCATATATGGTTCGGTCTAAACAATAAAAAGGGCAATCAAAGCTTCCATGAAGTGCGTCCTAAACAATAAATAAAAATAAAGGGCATTTCGGTTTTCATAAAACGGGTCCCAAATAAATCGAGACATTTGAGTTTCCATGAAATGTGTCTTGATTAATTTTTAAAGATAATATCTCTTGTTCATTACAAGTTAAAAGCTTCTTGATGAGTTGTACGGTCACCTCTTAACTCTGCTAACTGCTAAAAAAGATCTAAAAATACAATAAAATGCCTAAATAAACTAATGTGTTTGCAAAATGGCAATAAGAGGATCTTGAGAAAAGACTTGTCGATCGTCATTGGCGAGTCTTCTTCGGTCTTCTTCCACTTTTCCTCGGCCTCGTCAGTCTTCTTCCTTTTCTTCTCAATAATGTCGGTATCCCTCATCCCGACCTCTGGTATCCTCGCTTTGGAGCCTCTACCGGCCCCGTGTCCGATGAGCGCTCTCTCTATACGAGCACGAGTCCGCCTCCTCCCTCGAGCCTCGGTCGAAGGAAGCGACCTCGGACAATCTCTTGTGCAGAGGCCTCCGTATCTCGACCAAGTCACACGATTGGTTATGGCAACTCGCCTTAGCCTCGGTCTCCTCGAGTCCTACTCGAGTCACGGTCGGCTCCCAAAGTAAAGCTCGACGCCTATCCTCGAGATAGCACGAGGTCACTCCCGTCTCCCTCTCGTACCGGTCGAGTAGACGGTGGTCGAGATGGTGCTCTTCACTGCTCACGAAGATAGCCCACAGGTGGGAAACGGTATGTGTCGAGCCCTCGAGAAGAAAGAGAAGGCATTTGGATCTCTCATGTCAGTGACACCACCTCCGTAGTCCAGGATGTCCTCCCAATCACTCAATGGCTCTGTAAAGCCCCAAATTGCTGGATACCAAAGCGAGGGTATGTAGAAGGACGACCGCCGAGAATCACGGAACCCTCATGACATAAGACACTGAAATATCCTCTGAGTGCGCAACCTCGATGTGGTATCCACCAACGGATGTCAAAGTGGATAGCCTAGCCATCATCGACTCGGCTACCACATTCTGTTGCCTAGGTGCACCTCTCAAATCACCCGAGGGCATTTGAGTCGGCAGAGCCCCGAGGCTCCAGAGCCTCTCTGCTGACCACTTGAAGTCAGCATGGCCAGGACTCCCGGACCTCATGAAAGCGGTCTCCCGAGCCATCCTATCAATCCCATGAAATGTCTCTCCCGAAAACCGGCGGGACAATATCCTTCAGCCACACGGTCTCGACCATGTCCCGAGAGACCACTATGTGCCAGTCCCAGCGGACTCGGCGGTGAACAAAATAGAGAATACGCGAGAGAATGAAAGCATCCATAGCCACCGTGGTCGCGGCCGTATACGGAAACCAAACACAGGGATATCGGGAAAGGTCAATCCTATCCAGGGGCTACCATCATCCTCTCGGCCTCTCCCAAAGGAATCTGCAGAGAAAAGATGCAAGCTTTACCGTCCCCGGCACGTCTCCGTCAGCGGAATAGCTATAGCCTCGGTCTCGGGACCCCCGATCAAGGCTACGAAGTCTTCGTGCGTTGGGACAATTTCGTTGTAAGAAAGCGATAAACATGTCTCACGGACATCCCGAACTTTCTTTGCGGCTCTCAGCGGATCCCAATCGGGCGGGAGATCCCTCAAAAATGCCATAAAGACTTGATCTTGAAGGAAGAATCAAGCGGCCCCTTGTGATTTTGAAAGTTATATCTCGCCCGAGATTGAAGACCGGATAGAAAATGGTCTCGTTTCCCCCTTTGCCATCTAACGGGATTCTCCATCGCAAAATGGTGCTTTTAGGTCCAAAATATGCTCTGGGAACAATTGGGACAAGTCTAGAGTGAAAATGAAATGACATGGCCAAGCCTTGCTTTTATTCGGAAAATAACCGGCTCGAGACAGGCGCCAAGCCGCACGGCTTCATTTGCCCCTCGAGCCGTATGCCGCACGGCTACATTAGCCCTCTGCGAGAAAAAATTCTGCAGCAACCAAGATTGCTGCCCAAGGGAGTTTTCACCCCACTTTTTCAACCAAAACCTGTACAAAAACATGTCCGAAGCCATTCAAGCATTTATACACCATTATAAATCATTTTGGCCCATTTTCGATTGATTCCAAGCAAAAAAGTCGCCCCAAGGCTCGGATAATATGCAAATTGAAAAAGCATGAATTAGAAAAGCAATTAAAATGTAAATACAATGTTTTCGCCCCATCGGCGCCCAAATAAAAGCAAAAAAATAAACAAAATGTGCATAAAAATTGTAAATTGTGTGTTTTTGTTCCAAATCTATTCTAGAGACCTCCTAGGCCTCCGATTCTTCTTCATCTTCATCATTTGCTCGGCTCGTAGATGCTAGCCTCCCTCATCGGGTCCTCACAGTCACTCATCAGATAAATGGACATTATCGTGCCCATACTCGGCCATTTGCTCCCGAATGTCAGCGTTGGGCCCCGCCCCGAGGCATAGCACTTGGAAGAGTACTCAGAAGTAGATGAGGTAGACGCTGTGCCCAGACATGCCGTCTCTTGCGCTCGGGCTCCTGTGCATCCGCCGCCGCCTTGAAGCACGGACGGCTTCCTCGAGAAGAGGCCAAGCACATGTCCTTCCGGCCCTGTCTACGCTGACCGGCCTATCGCATAAGTGCGTTTGGAACACGAGAAAAAAAGAGAAAAATCTCGAGAAAATCTCGAGAAAATAGCAAAAGCGAGAAAATCGAAAGCTAAAAGGGAATAAGACCCTAAGAGTACACTTACGGTGCTATCGGGCGGCAAGGTGTCGGGGCTCCCTAGCATCGGGGACGGAGGATCCTCGTCCTCCTTGGCACTCCATGGACCACATAGGACGGATGTGCGGGGAGGGATCGGCGGGTCGGTGGGCTCATCCTCCCCATATCCACAGTGACCGCCGGCTTCGCTAGCTTACGTGGCGTCCTCGGCGCCTCCAAACACGGCGTAGGGGTGTCCGTGTCGAAGTACTCCTCGCGGCAGCGCACACTGCACAGTACCTCGCTATCTCATCCTACGGCCAGTCCACAGGCTGCGGCATCCGTCTTTGGAAGGTCGAAGGAGTAATGGCATCTAGTGGGGGAACGTGACCGTCTTTGTCTCGAAGCGGTCCCAGGATAAATGACATCACATGTCGGCCCAGTGAGCCACCTCCTCTGCCTCGTCACCTCTATAGCATCTCCCGGCAAGATCTCACCGGATACGCCCCGGGGGTAGAAGTCCGCTCCATCGTGCCCATCCACATTGATGACCGGCCTCACCATTTTGTAGTCGAAGGTAATCAGGGTCTTCCCAGTGAATTTATCTCTCGCGTCTCCCCTCCCGGCGAACCATAGCCGGGAAGATGGTGACATCGCTCTGGCTTTGGTTCCAAGGGAAGAACCCGATCACCTCGCAAAACCGGGCTGCATGTTCAAAACATCAAAAGGTCATTCTCTCTCTTATAAAAGTCTCAAGACGAGAAAAGAAAAGAGAAAGAAAGGAGACTACCTCGAGGGCAAAAGAAGCAATCCGTGGGCCGGCCTTGTTCGGTTGTACATGTGGATCCGAGAAGTATAGCTCCGCCAATCCGGCCTCTCCCACGAGACCGTCCCAATCCCTTGACATCCTCCGGAGAGTCGAGGAGGCAAGTCATAGCTATCGTCCCAGAATTAGCAAAAGGGTGGCCAGATAGCATCGGCCATATGAATGCTCTGGCCGAGTGGCCTGAGGGCGATCACATCATCGTAACGGCAAAATTACGTATGGAAGTACGGGCGCCGCCTCGACGATTCCGGGTGTCTCCGTCCCGGCCCGCCGGAATCGGCTCGAAACCCGACCCAAGCACTTGGAAACTCCTCGGGCGTAATATGGTCCCTCAAGTGCGAGGCCTCCAGGTGGGAAGCGTAAGCCCAGTAAGTAGCGGTGAAATCGAGCGGAGTCAGCTGTCGGCTTCTCCCCACAGGCTCGGAATTGAAAGCTATGTGTCTTGTCCCGCGAGAACTCGAGATAGGGCTGGACCGAAGCCGCTTGCTCTTAGAGGTGATGTGGACACCCCAGGCCGAATAGCCTCTACAAATGCATCCAATGGCCGGTAGCCCTCACCAGCTGCTTTGCCCAGGATTACATCCACATCTCTTCTCCAAAGTACGGCATCCTGCTGCCCAGCTTGGCCAAGCCTATCTCCGACCGGATCACTCTTGGAGACTTGTTCTCACACTGTAGACAAGCACGTCAAAAGAAGCGTCGATCCTTCGTATCATTTCAAAAGCATGCATATATTCAAAAGTGCACATATTTTCCAAAGAAAAGCATTCATAAAAGTTTTTCTAGCATATCTTTTGCATCAAAAACGTGTCTTTCATCAGAAACGGCGTCATTGCTTTCCTAAAGCACAAAAAATCACAATTTTTGCACATAAGCATTATTTTTCAAAAAAAAAAAAAAAAAAAAAATGGCATGCATGAATCATTTTCATCTTCCAAAATCATGTTTTTCTCATTGAAAAGCTCGGAAATTTTGACCTAGTTCTAATAGCACAAGGCAAGAACTCGAGTCTCATATTTTAAAAAAAATTTTTACTTCATTTTGCGAGAAAAAAGTGAGTCATTCTCATATTTTTCACCAAACAAATTGCACATTGCATATTCTTAGCCTCATGGGTTGTTCATGCATCTCAAAATCATTCAAAAAAAAAAAAATCATTAAAAAAATCCTAAAAGTCGGGTCCAAGCCCTAAATCATTCAAAATTCAAGCAAAATCATCGGATTTGAGCAAAATGAGAATGCTTACCCCAAACGATCGCGGGTTCGTTGATTTGTGCTCCCTTCTCCGGGTAAAACTCAGATGGAGGCGTAAGGAGATCATACTTCCTCTCTCCGTCCTCACGAGCTCCTTCCTCCTCCTTCTCGCGGCGGCAGAGATGTTTCTCCTCGCTTGCCTTGGTATGGGATTGCCCTCACGGATCCATTTGAATCAAAGGGAAGCAAAAGGATTGAAGAATTTCGAAATTCTCTCTCTCTTCTCTCTACTCGGGCGAAGTGGGCGGCAACAAATGCCCGATGCCCGTTCAAAACCTGATTTTAAATAACTGAAAAACCAGCATCTCTAGCCGTACGGCTTCTTTTTCTCCATCTCATGCCGGCGGCTTCATTCGCTCCGAGCGTAAATTACAATCCCCCGGACCTTCCACTGGCGTGCAATTTCCGTTATCTTTTAACCAAGATAACATCTTTTCGTAAAATATCCCTTATCTCTTTAGCAATCAAGCTTTATTCCCGCCGCTCCGTTAATTCCGTTATAACGGGATAACACTAGTGACAACCTC